>JAHBCN010003753.1:0-71507 GCA_019359885.1 Listronotus oregonensis | reverse complement strand
TTATAAAAAAAACGGGTTTTTTTTTGAAAAAATAACATATCCCTGTGAACCCTTTTACCAAATATTTTAATTTTTTTAATAAAAAAAAGTTGCATAGTAAGAATTTTTTTTTTTTTTGTTAATTATTCCCAAAAAATAATAATTTTAAAAACCTAAAAATATATAAAGGAAGTAAAAAAATTATATTGTTATTATTAAAAATATAATTTAAAAATAAAAATATATAAAAATAAATAAAAAAAATATATATATATATATATATATATATATATATATATATATATATATATATATATATATATATATATATATATATATATATATATATATATATATATATATATATATATATATAATTTGTTATGTTATAACCTACCAAAGACAATGTAGTTTTACTATAGACCCACAAAACAATGCTAACATTTTGGTAATAGGTTTGGACGCTCGCTTACTCGAGCGAGCGTCCATCGGGAGAAAATACACGCTGTAATATAAATGAACACTATTGCCAAACTATAACAGTAATGATTAGAAATTATTTCTGTTTGAAATGGGCCAAATTCGTTGTAATAAAGGTAATTTATTTATTTATTTTTGCTGAATTATACTAAAATTTTAAATATGTAATTTTTTTCTTTTAAAAATTGAAATTTAATTAAAAAATATATTTGTAGTTGATAGAATACCCGATGTTAAATCTAATTTAAATTTTTTAAATTATATTTTTTATTTTAGGACATTCACACCTAACAAAAAATACAAGAATTATACAACAGTAATTTATATTTTTTTATTATTTAGGAATCGAACAATCCGATTAATATTTTCTACAATTAAACAATATATGACTGACTTATTGTCCAAAGTTAAATACCCTTAAGTTTTATTTGACGTCTTGCATATGGTGGTGTTGTTTCTGCCCTGTGTTTTTCTGTAGTGGTAATAATAAGACATTAAAATGTGTATTCTTACTAACGTTTTTCAGTTGGTTTATAAAGTGTCTCAAAATATTTGTCAATAATATAGTTTCTTTTTACGTCCATCCACTAAACTGGCCTTTAATAAAGTGCTCATTCTTTTCATAACATTTTTATGTCAAATTCGGAGACCTCATGTTTAATTTTAAACTTTTAAACATTATTAAAATTGTAGTATTAAACAGCAAAAAAAAATTAAAATTATTTTTATTATAAGGAGTTTAGCCCATTTTTTGCAGAAATAATTAATTACTGTTACCATTATTATAGCTTTGGCAACAGTGTTCGTTTATATAGAAGCGTGTGAACGTATTTTCTCCTGATGGAAGCTCGCTCCAGTAAGCGAGCGTCCAAACCTATTACCAAAAATTTAGCATTGCTTTGTGCGTCTATAGTGAAACTATAATTGTCTTTGACCAAAGTCAGCTGAAGTGTTTTAAAGGCACGCCGATAGGCGACATGTCTACTGTCACCATTTGTAGTTTTAAAGTAGAACTTAGTTAAAAAAAGGTAAAATATATATTTTTAGTCACATCATATTCACAATAAAATACAAAAACCTACAATACTAATTAATATCCTATATGAAATTCTCTGTCGCTGTCATGGGCTCTTTTCTTTAGTAAAATTATACATATCACAAGTAATCCCAAAAGGGCAGTTACCAGTCCAACTAAGGTATACAATGCATGTCGAAATCCTGCTGCAGGATCTGAAAAAAAAGTGAAAATAGTTTATTAATATTCTATAGGTTAATTATAAACTAAATAATACATGGTATACAGTGTGTCCAAAATTCGGGCCACATGTATTGCTTTCTCGTTTGAATGCTGAACATTTTCCCATCATTTAGTTACTATATTTTGATATTTTAATAGCTATTTAAATTCCCCTTTTAACGATATCCCACTTGCCACTAAACCAGGGGTGGATTTATGCAAAGGCTGAGTAGGCTGAAGCCTAGGGCGGCAAATATTAGGGGCGGCATATTTACCATTATTTAAAAAATATTATCGTAAATTAATTAAAAAAAATATATTTAACGAATAGATTAAAAAATCCGACCAAATTTTACGTTTCTTTCTTCATTTTTATATTGCTAATTTTTTCGTTTTTAAATCCAAAAAGTATTGACATATTAGGGCGGCAAAAATATATTAGCCTATGGGCGGCAAAAAGTTAAATCCGGCCCTGCACTAAACAACTAATATTTTTAAACAATATTTTTTAACAATACATTTGGCAACGCCGACCCGATGCCTCTTGAATGCGCTTTGTGTCAATTTCCTTTATACAGGTCTGATATAAATGTGTATTTTAAAAACAAAAAAAATACTATTTTAAAAATATTATTTGTGTTTTAGTAAAAAATATTTTGATCGTTTAAAAACCAAAAAATTGTATTCTATAATATGAAGATTTTGCATAGTAACAAAAATGTTTGTTATATTCCTTACACCCTTCTATTTTGCAAGACATTGCAGACATGTTTTCGCAATCTGTGGAATTTTAAAAAATACAAATTGTTAACTTATTGCCTACTATTCCAAGGTGGTAAGTTTTCCTTTTCAAACCTGTCAGTTTCTTATCCCAATTATTTTAACAAAAATGTTTCACTAGATTAGTTTTTAAAAAGAAAACGAATATTTCGAAGAAAAACTGTTGGTTAAATTTTCACAAAATGAGAAAAAATATCTGTTGTAAATAAATGTATCTTGCAAATAAAAACCATCCAAATCAAGGCTTAGTCAAAGTTTTATAAAGTAGATGAATTTTCAATAAACAAAACAAAAGTTTGTAAGAAATACAACAAATATTTTTGTTAGTACGTATAATCTTCATACTATTGACTTGCTAACTTTGTTTTTTTTAATTGGTTTTGTCAAAATATCTTAAAAAAATTATATTTGCAAAATACACATTTATGTCAAACCTTTATTAGGAAAACTGATACCTAGCGCATTGGGAAATGTATTGTTAAAAAATATATTTTTTTAAATATATTTTTAAACTGTTAAGTGGCACGTGGGGTATTAAAAAGCTATTTAAATATCGAAAAATTAGAAATGGTCGCCTTCTAAAAATTGAAAGTTTTGATTAGTAAATGAAAAAAAAAGACGATCGGAGAAAAAAATTAAAGGAAAATGAACGTCGTCAAAAATTGTCCTAATAAAAAATAAGAATTTTACCTCTATCTTTTAAAATAAAGTAAAGAGGACATAAAAATAAGTTTTTCAAACAATTTTCAAAATCCTAAAACAATAAAAAATCCAGTCAAATATGCAAATTATGCTAATTTAACTAACATTGTATCTATTAAGGTTTACGGCATATGCGTATTCAGGAGAGAGCTACGGGTCTGCAGCCTCCCCCCCCCACCCAAAGGCGACATACTATTCTATTTAGGTAATGTTTTTCTCTCAAATGCGTGCTTATTGTGTTTTTTTTTTTAGTGCTGAAGCTTATGTTTCCTAGCTGTTAAACATATATTTATAGATTTATTTCATTATTTGAAAAAATATTATATATGGGCAGCCCCCCAAATCTAAATCCTGGCTACGCCAATGGTTTACGCTGTCCCTATGAGTGTTTAAAAAAAATAACCAGGGAATCGACCTATGGGATTACTGGATATTTATAGTGATTGGCTCTTGTTTTTTTTTAAACTTCCCAAGTTAACAAGATCATTTTTGGCTGTTTATCAACAAAAAAAAACAAAATTTTAGCATACACTATGAGTGAAGCGTGTGTCCCTGTCCATATGTGTTTAGGGATTTTACATATAAAAGTAAACTATTTAGATCCGTGGCCAAAACACATAGTATGTAGGCCAAACAGCCCAGATTTAAAAAAAAAACTATACTATGAACACTTACTTCAAATAACGAATATTTGGAAAGGTGGAAAGTTGACGTTTTTTGACTTCTACTTTCCACCCGGGTGGAAAGTGCTCACTTTCCACCCGGTTGGAAAGTATTTTTTTTGTAATTTAATTGAACATTGATATTTCGAAATGGTATAGTGACACACGAACATACGCATTCTAATAATAATAATAATAATATTCTCGAATTTCTGGTGGAGTAGCAGCAAACTCAAATTCCTCATCTGATTGCAAATTAAAACAAATTACTATTCAAATTTAACGCCTCTTACACTGTATGTATTGACACTTTGACAACCCGTTACCATGACAACGATACAAATGGCGAAGCACGGCCGCCTAATAAAATTATTACCGGATCAATTTTCATAATTTCAATTTAAAATAATAGGAAATGAATAAAGTGGTTGTGAATAAAACAGTATACAAGCCTCAGTGGAAAGTTTCATTTCTGTCTCGAGAAGTATAGTAGACCTCGGCTGCGCCTCGGTCTACTAACGCATCTCTCGACAGAAATGAAACACTTTCCACCTGGGTATGTAATATACTATATTATATTAAGGCTAAATCATATATTGTAGTTTTGTAGGCCAGCTCAGAGGCACCTTTTAATCAAGGACCTGTTTTACGGAGCACAATCGCCTCGATGATGGCAGTAAAATGTACTTGTCTAGAAAACAGGAAGTCGTGGGTTTGAATCTCATAAGGGGCAATTTTTTCTTAGCTCTAATAATAGGGTTTGACGGACAGCTCTTATTGCGACTTAACACATTTATACTTCAAGACTTACCGGGACTGTTTAGTAATTCTTTTGGTATACTGTTGGATAAAACATTTCGATATTTAGATATTTTCGGCAAAAGAACATTCCAAAAAGAACTTCTTTCAGCCCGGTCTCTTTTTTCTTCATTACTTCGAGAAGATAAGTGAATATCAAAATCTTCTATATATTTATCATCGGGTGTGTACTTTCTCCATTGTTTTATTGCGTTATTATTTGGCGTGGGATTGCTAAAATTCATTAAGGTAAAATTATTATTAGTGCTAATAATACCACCAGTGATGTTTTTTATGTTTTGTGGTTAAATATTTAAAGTCGACTGTCGCCCAGCTTTATGTCATCCTAATTAAAAAAAAACTATTGATTAAACCAACACTGTCCACGTTTGTCTCAAAAGTTTTATGGAAAATATAACTAGACACTCCAACTAGATGGAGTTTTATTTACATTGCAATTACAGTTCCAAGATCGTTTAAAAATAGCAATTAAACAATGCTAAACTTTATCATTACCATTCTGTAAAATTCAAATTTGACAAGTAAAGTTTTCTTAATTATTAAAATATCAACTTAACAATCCATGATGGGAAAATTTTTAAGATACTTTTAGGGCACCGTCCTTTTCCGCCTGTTTTAATGGTTTATTATTCGTTAAGGTGCATTCTCACAGTTTGATTTTAGTTGATCGACTTTAGTGAATCCACTAAAATCAGTCAAGTTTTTGGTTCACACGTTTGAAGCGAAATTGAGGAAACTAGTTATTTAAAAATGACAAGTGTATTTGTACATGCAGATGTAAAAGTTATTACTGGTTTACTGATTCAGGAACTAAGTTTCTCGATACGCGATTGGCTTAAAACTCTTCTAATAGAGCTTGCTAAGGAGGATAAAGAAGGATATAAAAATTACTTAAAATCGTTTCAATAACAGTTTAAAGAACTACTTAAAACTGGCTCTTAGATCTAAAAACAGGTACTGTAATGCGGAAAGCACTTTACACGGCTCTAAAATAACATAAATGCCTTTTCTCCAACATCTCTGTTTCCATAACTGGTCAGTGTATGGTTCAAAGAAGAGTCATGTCTATAATATAATTCTATAAATTTGATGATACCCACAAACCATTTTAAGGTCATATTGCTGCTTTTTGGTTATATAATTTAAAAAGACAACCCAGTGCAGATACATAAAATTAAATAATTCAAGTCGACTAATAAATGTTGACAAGCTTCAAAAATAATTCAATTCGCCTAAAAACTATGTATGACTTATAACTTGAGCCATAAAGTTTGAATGGATCAATCTTTTGTGGAATCAACGGAACCTGGGGGATTGAAATGGAAATCTATGTTCTCCTAGTTATTTTCATTCGATTTTCGTGATCAGCTAAAATCGAAGTGTGGGAATGCGTCCTTACTAAATTCAGTGTAGATCCTTTCACGACTTTGCAGTACAATAAATATTGTTCTATAAGTAATATGTGTAATTAATTTTATTTTTTGACAATGATCTTACCCAACTATTATAAAATCAATAAACCTTTTCTTTAACTGAGAACTCAGTCTAGCTTCGCCTTCAATGAACCGTCTTCTACCAGCCAGCTTTATTAGTGAAGGTCCAAATAATAATATAAGATCTGTCGTTGCTAAGTTATCTACAGCACAAAAAAAATCCTAATTATTATTTCATTACAAAGAAATCCTCTAAATTAATGGTGATTTATAACTTCGTCAAAATTAACTAAAGTAAATTTTAAAAGATTTTTAAAAAGGGTCAATAAAAATAAGTCTTTTAATTAACAAGTCATTGAGCGATTGTAACAACTGAGCCCCGAAATACCGTGAAGTTAAGATCGAAATGTTAGCTATAATCGCTTCATACTTCTATGCGTTTAATTGACTGACATTTAAAGCAATTAATTTTTATTTTTTTTATATTGTTTTAGATTTATTTGTTTGCTTAATTTAGTTTTGATTGAGATCAAAGTTTGTTTTTTGTTTATTTAGTTTTATTTTCGCTGCAAGTTCTTAGTACAGGCTTGTATGAACCTGGAGTTAGTGGAATTAGTGTGTGGTGTGTGTATGTGACCCGTGCAATTTTTCTAATTAGGTTTATCGCATTAAGGAAGACACAACTAATGTGTTACAAAATCGCCTAAATATTAATGTATTCAGTGTGCGACAAAAATGTCAAAACTGAATTTGTGAGCAAAATATGTGTAAACAAGTCAAATAATAACATTTCGCGTATCTGTTATAACAGCTTAAGGTACTTAATTTTTTAAAATTTTATAAACAAAATGAATCTAGTTTTTGTCCGCAAAATAAATTACTTTGTTACTGCTTTAATTTGTAAGAATTACAGGCTCAGTTTCAGAGACACGCAAAAATATATTTTTAATATGATTTTGAGAACTATTTTCTTCTTTACTTTAATTGTTATCGAGGTTTTAATAGCAAAATTAGTATTTCCTTTAATTTTTAGGTATACGTATGTTTACACAATGATCACTTTATTTATAAAGTTTAAAAGGACATGGCACACTTCCTATGGGTTTTCGGGGACCAGTCGATTTTATTAAAATTTTAGTATGTTATAGTACTCGCAAAAATAAGCATTTTTCATCATTGCGCCAAATCTCTAAGTAAACAGGGTGTCCCAGAAAAACGCGCCGAAAGTTCGTACGGCAGGCGTTCAAAGTTTCTAGTAATCGCCTTCCTGAAAGAACATAGCTGTGATTTTTTCTTTCAATTTGACCAACAAACACTGAATGTGATATGATAACATGAGTGTGCAATACAGGATGTTTTAATTTACACGTCCCTTTCGAAATCAAAGTGAAACAAAAAAAAGATTTAGGTATTCCTGAAAGAACATTGCTGTGTTTTTTTCTTTTTTATTTGACCAACACACTCAAACAATGAATATGCAGGGACATACAAGTATCAAATACTTTGTTTGGAATATACACTATTCGACAAAAGTAGAGAAACTCCCTAAAATTGTCAAAAACAAATATTTATTGAATGGAAGAAACAAGAACTATCTTATTTTGTAACTTAATTAGCGTAGTAACTTTCATCGAGGGGTAAAACTATTATTGGGTAGTGACAAATCTCTTGGAATGCTAATCTCTATTAGCAGCATCTTGGATATACCTAAGTAAGACGTTTGTTGGGTACTTGATGTAGTTTTCGTGTCGAGCATAGCCTAGATACCACACTACGCTGGAAGTATGTGCGCACATATCCAGTGTTCTAGCCACAACTTTACAAGTACAATATGTTCCTTGTATTGGGTCTGCCCCATCACGCACATGAGGCAGCAAGTATGAAATAAAAAGAAAATGCTTTGTGACTTAAGTAAATCGGGAGAATATCTTCGCTCTAATAAGTCCAGGCTCAAATTCCTGAACTTGAAACAGAAATTAATTATTGGCTTTCCTTCCAATTGTATCCTGGATGTAAGCTGGAGACAGCTTTACCTGATATGTTCCAAATGTTCTTGTTCTAAGATATTCTAATGTTAGAATAGGGAACTGGATGTCATTTTCATTTATATTAACCCACGCACCTCCACCGCGTCTAAGTTGCAGATTTTCCCTTAGAATCCTTTCATAAAGGGGATTATTAGGATTTTGAACTAGCTCTAGCATTCGCTGTGCCAGCTCGTCACTTTCATCCTGCATATGCATTGGTTGTCGGTATGCGTTAATAAGGGCGCAACCAATCTTTAAATATTCTGATAAATTGTAACAATTTTGCATATGTATCGCATCTCGGAAAAACTTGTACAATGATTTTAAACGCCCGTTCCTTGATTCTACAATACAACGCGTTTTGGTAATCTTACGAGCATAGTTCGCTTCCTCGGTGGTAAACTGTTGACGATTCCTTGGCAAAAACGGTGGTATTTCACAATTTAGGTTAAGTGTTTCAAGAAATTCTACGACATCTCTATATCCCCTATCAACAACAAATATATCTCCGTCCTGTATCCATTGTAGTATGTGTTGAATATCGTCTTCCATTTCTTTTCTCAATATTGCTGCATCATTGTTCCTGGTGTCGGAAAAGTATGGACCGTGAACATCAACTATAAATCCATCAGGAGCTACTATTAGTCCGGCTTTAAGTAATGTATACCGCTTATGGGATGAAAACGATTGTCTTTGAGCTCTGAAATGACTACTTTTTGGGGCTTTCAAGTAAGTACAATCCGGATAGAGAATGGCTTGGGGTTTTTGGGGCTGTGGATTGTACAATATATTTGAGCAGCTTGTAACATGGCGCTCAATAAACTGTCCTCTATCTCTCAATTCTTGACAATGAAATCCTATATTATTTTGCACAAAGTTTTGCATTAAAGTAGTTCTGGCAATCGTAATTGCTAAACTCACCGCCTGTCGGGATGTGTAACTCATGATTACTTTGATAAATTCATCCGATAAGCCCTGCCTCAATTTCATTAAAAATGCAATCAGGTCTTTTTTAGTTGGCACACGACTTTTTCCATAAATCACCACCTGTTGGCAAGTATTGAATAAATCAGCAAATTGCTGCTTGCTTATAGAGGTTATCTTTTTAAAGTCCTCATTCTCAAAATGTTCTTTACTACCAAAACTACTTGAATTGTAATCTTTTTATGCCAAAAACCAGTCAAGTATTTCCGTGCCCGTATTAGCACATTCATGGGCACTGATATAATGTTATTCATGTGCTGAATTTCCACATCTCCCTTAGAATTTAAATGATTGACGCAACATGGTGTATGGCTGTGGATAAAAATGTTGATTTTGGCAAAAAAATCGACACGTGCACCTAACGATAGCCTTGTCCAAATGTCATTATTACACACAAAGCAACCTCTACTGCCCGCTAAAACATCCATTGGTATTGTCAATGGATTATCAGACAATTCTATACACGCTGGAAACAATTTAGACATATCCTGCTATTTTCATTAATTTCAAGGTGCGGCAAATGATATCTCTGCCTACAAATAATAGAGATTTCTCTTCGTCGTGTTTCGTATTCATCTAAAATTGTTCGGAATCTTTGACCGTTGCGTTGCAAATGTAGCACCTAACCATGATCCTATATAAAAGTCAAATAAACCTATATAAGTAACCCTATTTCTGCTTTCGAGTTACATACTTACGAAGTTGATTAAACATACACTGGCAACATAAAATATAAGAAATTCAATATTATTCACCAAAAAAATAAGCAAATAAAATGAACGTCACTTTTTTAAGACGTCAAATTACTTTAGCGATTTTTGCTATTCCATGATAATTGTTTTTTCGGCGCATTCACAGCCAACTTAGCGATTAAAAAGTTATCGTCAGCAAGCATATTATATGCTGTCAAAGCCAATTTTTCCTTGAATAGGAGTTCTTTATTTTTTGTAATGCTGAGTATTATGGTTCATAGCCTATATTGAGAAAAATAAACTTGAAATGGAATATAGATTCATATCTTTATATTATCTAGATATATTTTTATGAATATACCCTATACCGAACAACCGAACATTAAGGCTAATGACGTTTTTCTTATAACTTATAACAGCATTTTCAAATAAATTTAAAAGCATAAATTGTTAATTTAAAAAAACAACATTTTCATTTTCAAATTCGCTATATAAGGCCGAAACAAGGGCCGTCATTCCTAAATATTTTTTTGTTTCACTTTGATTTCGAAAGAAACGTGTAAATTAAAACATCCTGTATTGCACACTCATGTTATCATATCACATTCATTGTTTGTTGGTCAAATTGAAAGAAAAAATCACAGCTATGTTCTTTTAGGAAGGCGATTACTAGAAACTTTGAACGCCTGCCGTACGAACTTTCGACGCGTTTTTCTGGGACACCCTGTATACTTAGAGATTTGGCGCAATGATGAAAAATGCTTATTTTTGCGAGTACTATAACATACTAAAATTTTAACAAAATCGACCTTTCCCCGAAAATCCATAAGAAGTGTGCCATGTCCTTTGTCATTAAAGTTCCTTTTTTATTAAAATTTGCTCTATTTTACTTTTTAAAATATTCCATATTTACTTTTTCGGAAGTCACTTTAGGGTAAATTACCAAGGTCCTAAACTAAAAAGGCTTAGCACATTGAGTACATATTGCTATTATATTTTAACATAGGGGAAACTGGCCTAAAATGGCATACCCTTTTTTAAAATTACTATATATTTTTTTGAAATGAGCATTTTCCAAATGTAAATTATGCTCTACATTGCTTTTTTAATTGTTGTCGGGAAGATTATACCAAAAAAGACGACAAGTTTCAGATTTTTCAAGAAATATTTATTTAGAAGTTGGTTGCATTATTCATTTTACCCACACCAATGTGGGTAAAATGGCATATATGGATAAAAAAATAAAATAAACTCTAAAAATCCCAATTTTTCAACAGTCCTTATTATACTGCTAGAAAAAGATACAAAAACACTTATTTTAAAAATAATACTGGTTTTGAAAATATAAAAAATAATACAAATATATGCGAACTTAATAATACAGGGCAAAATGGCATAGACTATTTACACACATCGCAAATGTAAAATTTTGTTTTGGGGCTAACACCAGCACACTCAACATGGGCCCATTCATTGCACTTGGAACATTTTAACCACACCTCTCTTGCTTTCGACCTAGAAAATGATTCTCCACAAAATAAACAAAACGCATCATCGTTGTCTTTTTCTTTCTCAAATATTTCACCCGTAAACTCTAATTCTTCTTCGAATGCATCGCTGGGATATATTTTCAAACGCTTCTTCACTTGTCGTGCTGATTGTCTGATTTTTTTCTTGGATTTTTCAATCTCCCTTTCCTTGATTTCCGCCATGAAAGGGCTGTTAGTTAGTACTGTAGGAGTTTTCTTACGCTTCGTAGTAGACGTTCTAGATGTCGATGGTATGGGACTTAGCGTTGTCAGCGAAACCATGGTTTCCTCTTTTCCTTTTTCAATTTCTGTATTATGTGCCGTTCTTACATTAGATTGTTCGTCTAAATATAATTCGACTGTTAGTGTAACTAATTGGTTAGTATCAGCAAGATTGGGCTGATCTGTTGTACTAGAAGGTGCAAACAAATGTTCCGGAAAAATATCAGGATTCACGGGCCAGAGACCGGCATTTCTAAAACCACTGGCTGCGTTTTCGACAGTAGCTGCTCTTTCATATGCTGAACGAAAAACTTTAGCAACTTGCATTTGTGATATTGGCTTGGCGTCATTTGATCTAATTTGTTTTGTCATCTCCTGATTTAAGTATGTTTTGAGAGGTGCAAAAAAAGATACATCAAGTGGTTGGATGCGGTGACTACAGTGAGCAGGCAAGCATATTAGTATTATACCATTTTCTTTGGCATATTGTAGAACTTGCCAATTTTTGTGGCTGACATGTCCGTCTAATACCAATACCACAGGTGATTCATTAGTTGCATGACTAAACTTTTGGAAATGACACATCCATTTAACAAAAAGCTCGCCAGTCATCCAGCCAGATTCCTGGGGGAAACCTATGGAACCTGTCGGAGCTCCTTCTAGTAGCCCTTCTTTCCAGTTCTTCCTGGGAAAAATAAATATTGGAGGAATGTAATTGCCTATAGGATTTGTACAGCAAACAACTGTAATGTGAATGCCTCTTTCCGCGCCAGCGAGCGTACCAACTTGTTTTTGTCCTTTGCTTGCAAATATCTTTGGTGGATTTTGGACGATTGACAATCCCGTCTCATCCACATTATATATTCTTTCTGGCGTAATTTTGTACTTGTCGATAACTTCTTCATATACTTGAAAAAATTTAGTTATGACTGGTTTATTAAAGGCCATTGCACGAGCTATCGAAGTGTTTTCGGGTTTTCGTAAGGAAAGATCCAGATTACGTTTTCTGAAGCCTCTAAGCCAGTCCCATCCAGCTCGCTTGGTAGTTCTGTTGAATCTGTGATCAATCTTATTGGCTTCCGCCCAGTCATAAACTAAACGTCGTAAGTCATCACACGTAAGTCCAAACAGGCGTTGTTCTAATAACTTAATATGGCCAACCAACATTTTTCTTGATCTTGTGTAAATGTTGTAGAGAACCTACCAAGACCTTTTGCGCATTGTTTCCATGCATTTCCTGATTTTGAACGGCCCGTATAGCATTTTTCATTGCATTTTCATCCCAATTTTGTCTTTCAGTTTTTCTAATATAACTACCAACCATTTCTGTAAAGAAAAAATATATCACAAAAAATAACTAAATGTGGAAAGATACTATAGCCTAAAACGGCATACTTTTTGGGTCGCATGCCATTTTACCCTGTATGTATGTATGCCGTTTTACCGGAACATGACAATCTACCGATAACCTCATTTCTAAGTAGCGTGCTTATATTTTAAATTCAGCTTATAATCACAGTTTACGCACAACTATATAATAACAAACACATACCTTACAGATTTCGACTAAAGTCGTCCTATGTGAAATTACACACACTTTAAATGTTTGGACACAAAATCTTTAACCGCTCGTAAACACAACCACCTCCTCAAATATTGCTTGGCGCATACTACGCTGTTCTCCGCTACAAAGCTAATAGCCAACATAGTTGCCAGAGGCCCGATCCTGTAAGCAAATTTTTTGCCATTCCTTTTCTCTATCTCTTTCAAAACAGTGACAAACTTATGAGTTACCTTTAAATGCAACAAGAACATGTGATCCCTATTTTGACATTCTCTTTCCTTATATTTTTACAGAGTCCCAGCCCAGGCTTCCTGTATGTTCATTTGATATGTAATTTGCGCGCGAATTTTAAAACAAGCCCTATACCGTTTTATCCAAGTATGCCATTTTAGGCCAGTTTCCCCTATTGTGACTTGAAAAATAGGGTAGGAAGTGGTTGATTTCACAATGCATTAGATACCCAGACGTTATTAAAGGTGTCACAGAGGTAGTAATCATTTGTATAACGTCCGTTGCAGCACTTTCTCGTTGTCTAAAGGGTGCCGTGAAATAAAGAAATTGCATTTCACGGCATTTAATCATGGAAAAGAGATGATTAATAATGCAAAAAAGAAACTATTTCTTATGAAATTCTTATTACCTGTAAAAAAATTGAGTAAGTTATGTCAAGTAATTTCTGAAATATTCGATATCGAAAATCGACCATTTTACTACTGAATGACGGACGCATTGTCTCATCAAAATTATGGGGCACTTCCTGAGAAAGTAGAAACTTGAGTTTTGGTAAGTAAGCAGGTTTTAGGATACAAGTAAAGAAAAAAATCTATAAACTACATATTTTTACTCAGAACGCCCTGAAATTGGACCGCAATATCGTACATTTTGGGGGTATTTTAGAATTTTGCGATCTGATTCAACCTAAGTTTCCGAGGTCGTATTTGTTTCTAAATTAAAAATACAGGCAGGATTTTATTCACTTAACAAATAAAATTGCTACATTTACCTATCAAAACCCAAACCAGGTGCAATTCAAGGGAGATAAAAATGAGCATTTTTCGTACTTCATATTCAGTCTAAGGGTTCTACCCACAGAGCAAGCTATACTGAAAAAAAGGCACGAGACTCCCCTTTACGATTTTTTTTATTTAGTAAACTCAGAAAAAAGAAAAGAGATTCTACCAATAACACTTATATAAAATAAGACGACAAGATTCAGAAATCTTGTCGTCTTAAAGTACTGAGATGCAGAATTGGACCGAGGTTTGTCCACAATGTTGTTCCACTCTTTTTTGACTTGGCCAGTTTTCTACTGATCTGTCAGTAAAAAACTGGGGAGTCAAAAAAAGTGGAACAACGTTGTGGGCATAACTTGGTATAAGTTTAGATCTCAGTACTTTGTAACTTGTCATAACTGCTTTATTTTTTTTTTAATTTTTAGGTGTGTTTACCTGTAGTATTTAAAGTTAATCCTATATCATCCATATAATAAACATAAATAGGCTGTACATAGGAGTTTAAATAGGATAACTGCAAAAAATGAGGGGCCTCAATTTTGGCTTCAAATTCTAAACTTTTAATTTGTTCAACAAGGATTCGAACATCTCCTGGATTTGATGAGGCGTATTTCCATTTTATTATATCAAATATTTGATCACGGTATGTACTGTTCGAAAATTTATAAGCCCTTAATAGTTCCGGAATTTTGGCTCTTTCTACGTATTGTTGAAGTTGCTGAAATCCCTGGCTTGCTAATTCGTACCAGTCATCTAAAAATTATTAAATTAATATATTTTAAAAATCCTTATAGATTAAATTGTTTTGGAAAACGAGTTATTTTTCGGTTAGAAGTTGTTATGATAACGTTGACAAATAATTGACAACGGATTGCATTTTTGAAAAAAAATTGATACCTTTTAAAGTATGGTACGTGTCAAAACTAACATTACCTGCTAAAAGGAATATTATACCAATCAAAAATTCAAATATGTAATGTAATGTCAACATAATAATGTCAAAACTGTATTCCTTGTCAAAAACACTCTATATGACTTAGGCTATCTGTCAAAAGAATTCTTTCTTTCCAGTTATTTTTTTATTAATTTTTAGTAAACTTAATTACCATGTCCAAAATATGGTTCAATTAAAACTCAATTTAATCATAATGACCCCTTCCCTTAAGGGGTCATTCTGGTTCCGGCGCTCGAAAAAAAAGCAATATTCCCGGTTTTATTACATAAAAACTATTATAGATATAAAAATAAAGTTTATTAAGCTTAATAAATACACTCTTGAATTACACAAAAACCTCTAAAGTTATTAAAAAGTTAGTTAAAAGTTATTATTTGTAATTAAATGTATATATATATATATATATATATATATATATATATATATATATATATATATATATATATATATATATATATATATATATATATATATATATATATATATATATATATATATATATATATATATATATATATATCTATATATTATATATATATATATATATATATATATATATATATATATATATATATATATATATATATATATATTATATGAAAAAACAATGGATGAATGGAGCTCCTCCAAAAGTTGATATGTCGCTGGCATCCATGAAATCTAAAAATTGGCTGATCCAAAAGACAAAAAATGAAATAAATTATTTAAGTTTAATATATAAATGGTTACTTCGTATCGAACCGAAATAATTATTTTTCAATTAATAACAAAATGGCAGATATTTAAAAAAAAATAGAAATTTTTTTACAGTTTTGAGCCCTACAAAATAGTTATAATAAAGAATTTGATTTTTCGGCTCGATGCGAGGAAGCGAATACTGTAAAGAATATGTGGTGTAAATTTTATAAAGATCGGTTCAGTGGCTCCAGAGAAATCGGGGATGCCAACAGAAAAACGTAGTTCTGAGATAAACGCGTTTAAAGTTTTATAACAAAAAAAAAATCCTAAAATCAATTAGCGGCACCATACAAAATCCATTCATCCTTTAAAAAAAAATTCTTTCAATCGATCTTTTTTATTATGTTAGTTCTGCCTTCTTGGGAACAGTGAGAGCTATAAAAAAATTTCAAAAATTGGAAAATGAGTAACCAAAATGAGCCCTTAATATATATATTTTTTTTACTTTGGCCCATAAGAAAATTTGGTTAACGTACGCCCATTACTCACACAAAAAAATCAAATCATAAAGATACATTGTTCTATTTATATTCCACTCTATGGACCACCGACAATAAGTGCAGCTGTCATGATATAAGAGCAGAAGAGAAGCATGATAGTGGGAATTATTTTGGTTATTTCCTGGAAACAGAAGTCCTGAAAATACCTATAAATTAGCAACAGATTCCTTACAGCTGGTCGGTGGGCAAGACAAAAAAGTTTTGTTTGTAAGAGTAGGATCACGCCAATTTTAGATAAGAGAGCAGTATTTCGAAGAGGGTCTGATTTGGAACAAATACCAGGTATACAGATTCTAAGAGAAAAAATATCTTCTGGCTCATAAAAAAATATGAGCCTTTCTGTTGAGGCTATAGATAAAATGTTTCTGTGGAAATTAACGTTATTTTCGAATGTAACGGCCATAAGATTAAATGACCGTTTTGCTCATAAATAAAGTATTGGCAGACTTTTTTGCGACGACGATCATGATTGCTTTTATAAGGCATTAAACTGGACATGCTTCTTGGTGCCCAATACAGTATTAATTCAGTAGTGAAATAGATATCTGCATTATTCGGCGTTTCTAAATCATGTTTAGAGACTGGCTTGAAAAACTGAATATAAGAGTATATATAGTTAGCAAAACTATGAAAGTGATGGATCGTGAAAAAGAAGTACATTATCTAGTGCGATCCATGTAAGAAGACCATTCTACACAGTGGTCTAAAGTGTTGTCAAACTCAAACAGTTTAATTGTAAATAAAAGTACCTGTATTGCTTAGAAATTTTTTACCCATACACTCTAAGAGTCGAAATCGCCCATCTAAGGTTTAGACAAAAGTCGCGTAAATTCGGTAACGTTTTTTTTAATATACTTTTTTTCAAATATGATATCTAAAAAAATTCGGTAATTTTTGCTTATCGCGCACATAATTTTACAAAAACGCAATTTTTCCACCAACGTTTGTGCCAAATATGATTAAATTTCGTCATCTACTCTTATTAAGGGAGTATTCTAATTAAGAAAGTTTAAAAAAACGGTTTTTCCATATATATACAAACAATGAGGCTAGAATAGAAAGTTAAAACTTTATACTAAACTAAATAGCCCTATACCTACCAAGTTTTTGTGACAAATTTGGATTAATAAGAAACTTAAACATGACAAAAAACACGTTTTCGTTAAGGTTGGGAATCTAAAACCCTGACATATTGGGTATCGAAATTGGAGTACAATATGAAAATGGGACAAAGATCTTATAAACATCACCTGAGAATTTCTTTTTAAAGGGGCTAAAGCCTTTAAAAGAGGAACTCTAGCGATAGTTTTTCCACGACATCTTATGACCTTTTAATTTTCTAAGAGTCATAAGGCTATAATGTTTATTTTTGAAATCTTAGAATTTTTATTTAGCAGCTATATTGGGTGTATACAAAACAAATTTTGTACTTTTTTTGCACCAGAAAAAATCTGTATTCGATATTAAAAGGATGTACCGTTTTCGAGTAAGAGAATTCATATATGTATGCTAGAACAAAGTTAGTTAAATTAAATTATTTATCAAGAAACTCAATTTTTTCGAAAATAAACGAAAGAATAATTAACACTCAACCAATGTTTATTAGTTTTTATTCAAGACTTTTTGTAAAAAAAAATATTTAAATTTCAACACTTATTCCTTAACTTAATTTAAGTTTAAAAGGGGACATGATTTTGATCATCCATATGGATGGGAACTACGGGATTAAAAATGTTAAGACAGTATTTGTTTTGGGTCTACCTACAAAAATCGTGACATTGCATTAGTAAAATCATGCTAATTTATCCAAGCAGTTTTAAAGATTTGAGAGAATAATCAGCCTTACGATTTCCCGCTTAGGAGGCTCTAGCCTCTTTAAACAGCATTTGTCAGGTTATGTTTATAGATACTTTTTGTTCTGTTTGTATGACACCTTGTACCTAATAGAATAATAGAAAAAAGCATTATTAAATTTATAAACTTTAGTTAAATATTGGTTGGTCTTATCTGAGCTTGATACCTATTTAAAATGAGTTTTAAAGTTACTTACTTAGATGTGGAAAAGTAATAGGCTTACTGATTCCGGTTAATATAGGAACTTGAAAGAACGTTGCTTCTCTAAAAGCTTTTGAGGGATCATATGGAAGATATCTATTGCTTTCTGGCAGAAAATTATCAACAACTGGTAAAAATTGGTCTGTCCATTGAAATGACTGAAAATTAAAACTTTCACATTATTTATTTTTTTAAACAGATATTTTTAGCGTTACAACCGAACACAAGATGTACCAAACATCACTAATATTTATCCTTTTTAACCCTCATCAAATTTTGGCGACATACCGCGTTGAACATTGTTAGGACAGTTAACATACCGGTTTATTTTCGCGAGAAGCGGTAACGTAGGGGAAGGTGTTCTGACGTCAGTGTCTACGTCATTACTTTGTACCCAGTATCTACTGCTATCGCCACTAGTCAGGAGGAGCATTAATAATGGTTATGTCAAGTTTCAATTTAAAATAATGGAGGATTCGCGGCTTTTCTATTGTCTTGGTTTTGTGATGTTTTTTTTGCTATGGTTTAAGAACTGTTTGGATTGCAGATTTTTTGGTTTATTAGTTAATTCCCAAATGGATGAATTAATGCAATTATATTTAAATCATAAAGTAAAAATTTACTTGTTATAGTTGACTTGGAAACAGTTAATATCTTATTAAATAAAAAATTTGGTTTATATATTATCTTATCGACTTATTTCTTAACTCTCCAAAGACCTTACATTTAAATTTAAACTTAAAAGTGTATTAAACGATTAGTATGTAAGTTGACATACGTAAACGTTTCGTTTTTGCGAGTGTTGCCCAATTACGCGTTCCGATATGTTTTGATAGGCTTGTTCCCGCCTAGGCATATCACGCATAAAACGCAGCTTAGCATCCTGATCTGACTTTAGAGACACGGGGGTAGCGGGTCTAAGCGGCAAAATACCACTTAAACTGTCCGTAGCTTCTGACAAGGTTTCAAAAAACCTTATTTTCTCCGTTACTTTGCACGGTCTATTGAATCCGGGACGAAGCGCTTCATCTCCGTCTCCCGAATTTTTAAATTTCCCTGCTTGGATTCTATCCCGCGTGGAGGCCTCGTTCCTAAAACCTATTTTATTTCTATTTGCTAAATCGCTATTTAACAAAGTATTAAAGTCGCTTTTATTTTTATTTTCAGGGAAAGTCACATTGGCCTCACTTGGAGGCCTCATCCCGAAGGATGAGGGGAAAACCCACCTTCCACCCGGTGAATCAGGATAATTATTCACCGCCCCATTAATGTGACTTGATAAATAAGAGGGGTGAATCGTGCCGGATGGATTATTTAAATTATCATGAGCCGAAATAGCTTCAGAAGTTATAAGGTGCATGCTAATTGGAGTGCTATTTTCCATTTTGGAAAATAATTAAAGAAAAATTTTAATTTAAAAATCAAAAAAATTCTGGAATAGGCACTTATGCAAGAAAATCTGGACTAGTCTGTCCTGAGGGGTAAGGGGCAAGTCCGTTGTCTTTTATAGAGCTCTTTACAAATCAAACTTAAAAACTAATATTTACAAAATCTTAAAATTAATATATACAAGGCCCTATAATGAACTAATTAACGTTTTTGCGTTACCAAAATAAGTTTGCTAATGCCTGTTAGTTTATAGCACCAAAAGTCCTACTGTGCTTTTAAATGTTTTTAGAACTCACGAAAGTTTATTTGGCGGTTTTCACTGATTGTTTTTCACTTTCCCTTCACTTTTATTTAGTCTGTGTTTATTAATCAAGCGACTAATAAGTCTTTAGGTGATTAATTATTTTTTGAGGTTATTTAACATTTTCCAAAAAATAAAATCTAAACTTAAAAAATTAAAAGCAAAATGCTATCTGGAAAATTGGTTATACTTATAGATAACAAATTTTTCTTCCCAGATCAGTTCGGGATCAAAAGAAAAATAAAAAATAGTTTTTCTAATTAAGAAGCAATTAATTCAGTGCATCTATTAAAATTTAAAAACTTAATTTTTTCAAAATTTGAATAAACCAATTTTTCCAAATTTTTTCAAATTTAGCAAAACAAGGTTCAAATACAAAAATCAAAAAGGGCTTTTAATTTTCATAAAATTTACAAAATTAATACTTAAAACTATCAAACTACTTATCCTAACATTTAATTTTAAAATTAGCACAAAAATGGCTAATTACAAAAAATGCAAATATTATGCTGATAAATACCTTATTAAAGGTTTACAAATATTTTAAAATATAGAAGTTAGGAAATGAGCTTTTTCCACGACTTTAAATTTTGAAGAGATCTTAATTAAAAAGTCCAATCAGGAAAACATTAATTTTTAAAAAGAAAATTGCTCTTGGACTTAGCACGGCTTTTAATATTAAAAACACTAAATCAGCAAAAATCTTAAAGTCTCTAATTTTTTAAAACTTGATTTCGGTGCGTGCAGGCCGGAGTCCCAACTGAAGGTCTGGAGCAAATTACAATGAATTCTGCCAAATTAAGAAATTAATTTCTGCATAGGGCGGTTTTTCTAATTTTCAGTTTTTTAGAGTCTTATCCCAAACTACTTTCTCGGACTGGCCATCAATGCATGGAACAGCTAGATTTCGTATGGGCTCGGAAAACTTAATTTTCGGATTAAGAAGGAAAGCTTTTACCTTTGGAGCGATAGCGCGCTATCCCAACTCCTGAGTACTGACGTAGGCAGTCACTAGTACTCCGCGGACTTTCCTGTACCTTTTAAACCGAATTTCCACTAGAAACGCGCCGCGAGAATTTTTCTTAATTATCCCACTTCTTCAGTAAAGGCAATTCCGTCAAATACCACACTGGCTTTTGGCACGGAATATCCGATACACAAGTGCTAATCCCCTTTTTCACCTAGTATGTGCAAGTCTAGGGTATATTACAGGCAATATAGCAGGCGCACCGATCGACTAGAGGCCCGTCTTCGGATGACAGGGAGTCGAGAGATCTTTTAAAAAATAACGCGAAGTGTCGTGGACGAAAGCTGATAATGATCTCTTGCTTTCTGTAAAAAACCCTTGGCTTTTATTCACTCTACCAATTCCTAACTGCGTAGTTTTAGCTTCTGACCAATCACGAGCCGCCTGAGTCACCCTGAATCGCGACTTTCGGTTCCTCTTTTCGAAATCGAAAAATCGGCTATTTTTTTACGCGTCGCGACCCTTAATTTCCAATTTATTCGCGACCCAATTAATTCTACGCCGTGATTCTGGTACTAAAATACGCGTTTTATAAGCCCCTTTAATCTAAACCTAACCCCATTAAAATCCCTTATCATTTAAAATTTTCCCAGCGGTTTTTCCGCGCAGGAGGCATTTTTTACGGGATATTTTTCCCATGAATTATTAAATATTAAATTTATTTACAACCCTAGGACCCTATTTAAAGTTTTAAAATACGTGAATGGTCCGGGGCTAACTTATAGTGAAAACTAAATGAAAATTCTTTCAATAGTTTTCTCATAATCGTGGATTTTCCCACACTGAATGTGCCCGTTTTGCGTGAATAATTTTTGACTATTCAAAATTTCCAAGCAGTCAGTAACTCTGACCACTCCCCTTTTTTCCACGCAAAACGCCCATTTTAATCATAAATTAGTATTCTTATTGATTTAATTATTAAATTAATTATTAATACCGGGATTTTTTAAGGTATTATTTTAGGTCTATATTGGGCATGAGATTTAAAAGAAATGCGGACCCAGAAAGGTGTTCCGCGTAAAATCCCAGGTAAATAAGCAGGTCGGTTTCTGCTTTGCATTTCTATTATGATAGAATTTTTATGCATAAAATGAATATTTTATTTATATTAGTTATTTAATGTCTGGGAGATGATATTTTGTATCATTTAGAGTAATTTTATTAATTAAGGGCTCTTACAATTGTATTTATTATCTCGAAATAGTTTGCACCGCCCACTTTTCTGGTATATATATAAAGAGGACAGGCAGGTTAAACACGGTTAGAATGGTGGGGGAGAGAACTGCTATCAACCAGTAGTTAAAAACGGTAAGTCGCGAAAATATCCTTCCTATGTCAATTCAATTATTTTAAGGGCTCTTACAATTGTATTTATTATCTCGAAATAGTTTGCACCGCCCACTTTTCTGGTATATCGCTATATCGCCGGTCGGGTAGGCACAGGGTTAACTATTAAAAAATAAATCATTAGTACACTTTCTCAGCCACTATTTTAATCTTATTTTGCAAGATTCAACAAAAAATTATTTAAGTACATTTTTTAATGTCATTTTTTTATTTAATTACAAAACCACACGATTAAATTTTGGTTATTGGTACCTTCAAAATTTAAACATTGATAATAAGTTTTGAAAAAAAAAATAAAATCGGATGAGGCTTTTATCAGCAGTGCTGGAATATTAAATAGATATAGCAGATATTGGTCCAGAGAAAATCAACACACGATTTTTTCTAGAGAACAAGGTAGATTTGGTTTCAGCGTGGCGTGTTTTATTCAAATGTCATATTTATAAAGAAAGTTTAATAGCGAGTAGATACTTAAGGTAATTCATTCACGACAGTCGTAGACAAAAGTATCGCCTTGTAGTAGGTAAAGCCTGGCCGATCCACAAGTCAAATCGAGATTGGAATAAACATTTTTTATCTTCTTTTCTTCCATGCCATCCGCGCCGAACTTGCTCTCTCTAACAAAAATTGATTGTTGCTCGGGCCGAAATTCCCTTGACTAGTACCAGTACGGATTATTATATTTTTTCCTACTTAAGTTTAATTCATGATGCAGTATTTTAAATGGACCACAAATTTAGCGCTGCTCCAAATAAGCTCGAATACGCTTTACCAAAAGTTAGCGGTTTTCAATGCTGGAAAATATTATTTTTGTGGAAGACTGTACACAACACATGAGGTCTGTTCGTTATTCAGTAATATTTTACACTATTTTACACTTTTTGGACCCACCTAGTCCTAAAATACACCTTCCATAAGAGCGATTATGTAAATAAAAATAAAATAGTGTACACAATTTCTTAATAACTAACAGACCCATGTAAACTTTTAAGAATCAATATTTTTTTTAACAAAAAGAATCAAAAATTTGATTTCAATTGCATTGGTTTTTTAAAAATATCGTAAGAACCGTTTTTGGGATATTCCGAAATTAATGCATCGCTTTTATATATGACAGATATCGACAATATTAATTCTGCACAATATGATTGTTAATATCTCGTTTCACAAACGATAAAAAAATTTGGTTTTTTGTTTTAATTAGATAAAAAAATATTAACCCTATGTTTCAATTTTATTTATAATTCTCAAGAAAAGCCGTTTTAGGAGTGAACTACCTTAAATATTCTGAAAAATACTTTAGCTGAATTATGCGATGATGTATCGTTAGCTCAGTTAAGTATAATACGAGCATATTTAAATGATAATTTTCTAGGTCATTGTATTGGCACCCATGACCCTATAAGGTGGCCTCCAAGATCACCAGAATTATCAATTCTGGATTTTTTTGGGGCTATTTGGAAAGTAAAATATATCGTACTTCACATCATACAAGAACTTCGGAATGGCAAAGAACATGAATTTAAACAATATTTTTAGCAGCTAAATAAGTAACTAGTTTTCGCACTTGTTTTTGTAAGGTTAGATTTTAAATATAATATAAAATTTAATACTATTAAAAGTAGGATTTTGGCATGGACTAAAAACTAAAATTTTTTAGAGAGAGTTAGATTTAAGCTGCTAGTAATTTAAAAATAGGTAACTTTATTTATAGCCATAGAGCTTCCTCTTTAGATATAGCGGACATTCAAGTAATTTAAATAGAATAAGAATAAATCTTTATTGTGTTAACCAAAGGTTTTGCATACGTCACGTAATAAAACGAATACATTTATAAAAGTGCTGAAACAGTTTTTTTTATAAATAATTCTTCATTTGAGATTTTACAAACACAGCTTACTACGCAAAATTAAAGTTTCATGGACTAAAAATGTAAAAAACTATTACTTTTTGAAAAGTTATAAATGTACAGGGTGTTAGGTGTTTCATAGGAAAAATCATGTTTGGTTCAATTTAAAAAAAAATTAACTTTGAAAAAAAAAATAACTACACCACTGGATCTTACCTAAAAATGCCTACTAATACGAATTATTACATAAATATGTTGTAAGTAACAAGATACCTGAAATACAGAGGGGAGTCAAAAAATGGAAAAAATGAATTTCGTCCTGTATGTCAAAACGAAGAGATGGCTAAAAATAGCGACACTTCGCAAAAATCCGGAAGTTTCGAATCGAAATACTCTGCAATATCAACGAAATCCGGATAACCTGTACATATGCTCCACTAGAAAAAGTAAAAAAAAAATAAAAATCACATTTGTTTTCATTAGTTTCAAAATATTTTTTTAAAGCAAAAATAGAGTAAATATATGTTTTTTAAATTCCTGTGGTGGATTCTTTTACTTTAAAATAGTATTTTTTAGAATATCTGTAATTCTTAAAGTAAAATTTAAATTTCAATTATTGCTTAATTATTATACAGTTTTATTTTTTTTTGTTCATGTTTGAACAGCCGTAACAGATTTGTCACGAAGTTGTTAACTTTTTTTTTATTAAAAAGTTTTTAAAAGTATTTTTCAGGTAAATTTGCAAGTTCAGAATGGTATGTTCGTTCACCAGTCTGTACCCTGGGATCTGAACTAAAGTGGTCCCATCTAGTGAGAATTCTAAATATTATATAATTTTATGATTTTTTTTAGAGTTGGTGGTTTTAAACTATATGGATATATATATATATATATATATATATATATATATATATATATATATATATATATATATATATATATATATATATATATATATATATATATATATATATATATATATATATATATAAAATTTTATATATATATATATATATATATAATATATATAATTATTATATATATATTGTCTTTATTTGTTAATTGATATACTAGGTTTCAGTCAGTATGTATCTTCAAAAATTGGTCAAACTTCGGGTCTTTTCGTTAACAACCAATAGTATGTAATCCGTATCTTTAAGCTTTTAAGAATAGTTTTTAGTTATCACTTGTAAACGTTGGAGATACATAATAATCGGAACCTAGTATACCAATTAACAAATAAAGACAATGGAAGTACGCGATGTTACTGTCGTTAAAACCATAACATTGTCTAAAACCTTCAAAAAACAAACTTGCTAGAAAACGAAAAAAACAACAATAATGCCTCTTAAATTTACCAGTAAAACGTAAAGTTTTTGTTGTTAAGAATAGAGTTCTTCTTTTGTTGCGTATACAAGGATGTTTTATTTAATTTTTAATTTGTATTACTTTAAAATAAAAATAGTATACCTTAAACAATTTTTTATATATCTAAATAACCAATATTTTCTATCATTTCTTCAACACTGCGAGCAAATGTATTTGTAATCCATCTTTTTACAAACGACAAAAAAATTTGCAATTAAGTTTTTTAATGTAAGGTTGTGATTGCACTACAAAAGAACACGTACTATAGTCGAAAAAGACTCGAAATACAGGGAAGCGACAAACAATGTACGTATACTGGACAATATACTAATTGGTCCTTCCGAAGAGGCGTATAAATGAAACCTGCTCAAATGCGTCGACGCTTGCTTTAAAATCAGATTTGTGTAATTTATGACTCTCACAAGGGATTCCGTAGCCTTGCTGCTAGAGTTTTGACAATTGCTTTGCTTTCACTTTTTTTGGCCTCCGTCGGTAAACGTTCAACCAGCTCTTCCCTTTCCAGACACACGTTGTTGTCAACGTGGCTTTCCCAGGCTTTGTAGGTGGAACTTCTGGATAGTCGGGCTCTGTAGCCCCCAAAATCCGAACTTTTCAAAACTTAAATTCTTAACAAAAAATTATCGATGAGGACACAAACAATGCCGATCCGACCAGGGACTGCTTCTGGTATCACGCATAACCGTTTTCTGTCAGTACTGCCCCTCCCTGCTGAGCGCGCAACCATCTTCCGCCATTAGGAAAATCCCTCGTGCGTGGGGCCCTCAGAAAGGAACAGGTATAGGAATCTTCTTCACAGCGCTTAGCCCCAGAAGAAGGACCCCATCGTTTGGCTTGAGTTTCTCCTTGATCCCCGATGGCAAAAGCTGTTGATACAGCGCCTTTAGCCGCCTTCCCGGAAAAACCTTGTAGTTTTTTTATCGCGAGCACTTCACTGATCGGATGTCAAAAAGGAACTGGTTTTGACAATTATTTTTCAAAATAAAGAGCTTATACCGCACCACCACCTATCTAATATTTATATTCTATGTAAAGTACCGCATACCACTGAAAGCATGCAGTTTAGAATGGGTTTTCGCTTTCGCACTAAAAAAGTGTATGAGAAAACGTACAGCAATACTTACATCTGAATATTCTTGCAATGCTTGCAAAATATCCTTAGTTTGCTTAGACCTTAAACACCCTATATAATCAGTTGTATACAAATTACAACCTAAAATTCGTAAAATTTGTCTGGATGCTACCGTTGGATCGTTGTGAATTTGCCATGGAGCTACAGCACTGCCTGATACTATAATAGCTCTTTGAAATAAACCTAAAAATGTTAGTCTACTGTATTTTTTTATTAAGGGGCAGAAAAAAGTTAAACTCGTAAACTTCCCTCATTGTGTAAGGGTACATCGTAAAAATCGAATTCGATTAGGCCAATAGCATCAAGTCTAATACTGTGCTCTTCTTTCTAGATTTTATCGGATACAGATAATCCAGTTCCACCTCCTTTTAAATTAAACAAAGAAAAGGATGTTCAATGACAAATAAAAATAATGTTTCTACCTTACTTTTGGGTCAAATTTTTGTGTTTTTTTTTTATAAAATAATAGAAAAGATGCCTAACAACATTTTTATACTTATTATTATGAAGCCAAATTTTTAAACGTACAGGTTAAAATTTGTTTGGCAATGAGGTCAGCTCTTTCTTTTGACAGATCCTTTCCAAATAACGTAAATATCATACAAAAAGATCCTACGATCGCAGTGAACTCGAGTCAAATCTCCTGAAACACTGGATCGACTTTTGGTGTTCTATTTAATCATTTATTTAATCAAGAACGTGTATATCGCATTTTTTTTTTGATGGATTAAGCTTGATCTGATTGGTTGGATTGGATTCGATGTAACGATGTACCCTTACTCATTTATAATCCTATTTTAATAATATTTTGAAAGCGTATTTATTTTCAATTCAGTAAAAAATATTTACATTTTTTGGCTTACCTACGGCTTGTCCTGCCGTTTTTAGACTATTGTGAGACCTTTTCAATTAAAAGTTTACGAATTTTTGCTTACAGTCCATTCCACAATAATTCGTTAATTTCTTGTTTACCTGCTACTGTTAGTTGTAAAACTCGATAAACTTTGGGTACCCCCATGTAGGTCCGGACTTAAAATATCCTTTATTTATTATTGTACCTACTTTTTGGTATATTATGTAGGTTAAAGGCAAATTGTAGGTATTTAATATAAAGCAGTGTCTTGTCATCTTAGTTCATCAGTCGTTTGGAGTTTGTCAAGGTATTTTCGTGTGTGTTATTAAGCATCCAAAATAGCTAACCTAAACTATTGATATTAGGAGGTAATCAGGACCTGTACCCTTTCAAAAGGTGCGGTGCCTACACAATAGATATTCGTGAGGCAACTTATTTATGGCTGGGTTTACCACTAAGGGTTGTCATTTAAATTTTATTGCGGTCGAGAAATCAACGAATTATTGTGGAATGTACCATACATATGTGCTTTAACATTTAAACTCTTTTTTGTAAAGTACTTTATTTTAACAGACAATAAGCCTTAAGTACGTAGACTTAGTCAAATTCGTCAGCTACTTTAAGAGGGGACAAATGGTGGGATCAGGTAAAAGAGAAATTGGAGGAAGAACAAACCGATCTCAGGAATAGATACAAGAAGATCGAGATGCGTACAGAGTATCGCCGAATAAAAAGTTTTGGGCTTCTTTCTTACCGTCCCCATTGGATATTGCCATTGAATCCTGAGCATGGACGCAACCGATTGCAATGATGTAAAGATGGACTTCTGTGAATCAGGAATGGAATCAGGTAATGCTTAGTGATGAATCGCTTAGGTATGCATGGTGGTCGAACAATGATAGGAAGGAGACCCGCGGTGAAAGACGTAATCCACGGTTTGGCATGTTCTGCTTCACACCATGGGCGTCATCGCATATGGTAGCAGGACACCTCTAGTCTTAAAAGTAACATAACAGCTCTATCGTAAATTCAAAAATATGTGGAACCACATGTACTTTCATATCATGAAATGATCAAAAATCATATTTCTTAACAAGACAACACTAGATCACATATGGCCAGAGTAACCGTGGACTTTATGAGTCAACACTACATTAATCGGTTACCATGCCCCCCAAGATGGGCCGATCTCTTTCCGATCATATTTGGGATATCCCAGGTCGCAGATTAATAAACTTACAACACGCTCTTTGGACTCTGACCGCACTTAGGCATGAGTTGGAGGGTGGGGTAGAATAAAATACCCCAAGGGAAAAAACACCACCTCGTCAGATCAATGCCCTAACTTGTCAACAGGTGTATAAGGATGGGGATTATTAAATTAAATACTGTTAGTGATCATTCGATTTGGCCATATCGATCATTGGTTTAGCTGAATACGTAATTATTTAATAGCTATTATCTGTTATATATTATAATACGTAAGTTGAAAATTACTAAAATTTATTGTATATGAATAGGTGTTTTACTTTTCTTTGTCACTCAGTATACGTTTATAGGATACAATTTAGGTGATGAGTGTAAGATATTTCTAACTATACATTATATTAAATATATTTTTTACTAATACAGAAAATTTTAAGCATATTTAATATAATAAATCATACCATAAACCGTTTTCAAAATATCCACCTCTTAATTTTTAGCCATTTATTTATTTATTTATTTATTTACGGAAAAACTCCATTTATAAATACAGAAATTTACAAAAATATCTTAACACCTAAACTAAATTTAGTACATAAATAATGCTAATATAATACAAAAATACATTTTAAATTACAACCCAACAAAACTCATGAGAATTTTCACCATAAATGTATAACGGTCAATTGAGTATTATAGACACAAAAACACGACATTAATTAACCATTATCTTAATACGTGCTTTACTTCAGTTTTAAATCTAGATTTTGAAATATGGATACTAAAATCGTTTATATTAAAGTTACGTTGTAGTCTCGTTAAAGGACAATACATGCCATAGTTGGTAGCATGAAAAGGTATACAGAAAAGTTCCCTGCTACGTGTTCGATGACGTGTATTAAAATTTAATTTTGATAGGAGATATTCGCAATCTATGTCACCTACTAAAAGGGAAAACAGAAAGCACATATCCAAATAGAATGGAATAGCTGCAGCAGCTAATTGGTGGAAGTTAAAACAAAATAATGTATACCGATTAAAATTTAAAAAAAATGCCAGCTACATGGTATTAGCAGGCCAATTCTGTTTGATGTAGAATATCTTTTTAGGTGAAACATTTTTAAAAATATGGTACATCAATAATCTGGACAACAAAGAGTTTTTTTTTCTAATGGGTTACCATGTTAATTTAATTAAGGAATGACATTTGAAAATTTATATTTTTGTTAATTTGGGTAGCTATGAACCCTTAAGGGGGGGGGGGAGGATAAAGTTTGTTCGGTCAAAAAAGGTCTGTTTTAAGAATTTTTTTAACATATTGTTATTATAAATTTATTTTAAAAGATAGTATATTATAATTCAACATTTGAAGAATATTTAAAAACAAATTTGGTACAAAAATATAAAGAAACAACGGATTTATTGGAGTTCTCCGCTGGTGCCTCAAAAACATTTTTTGTGGCGACCGCGATTCCTCAGCACTGGATTATTTGAAATAAAAAAATTGTTTTAATTAGTTAATTGGTTTCTGTCTTCATTGACGCCGAGTTTTTTTGTTTCATCAATTTTTAAATTTTTTGCATCATTTTGAAGTTAAAGTGTCGATTTTTTGACAATAAAATTGACCTGTTTGTTATTGTAAGATTGATACTAATTGAAAAATAAATAAAAAAAATTGGACGCCATTTGATAGAAATTTGTAAAACGATCTGTTCAGCAGTTTTTTCGAAATGGTGGTCACCATAGATTTTTCTTTCTTTCGTCTGAGGTGGTCACCGACTTTAAAAGTTACATGTTAAGTTTTGTACGCTTACTCACCTGAGTTGCAGCAACAGTCATTAGAACTATCATAAATCCGCAATTTTTGCTCCAAATAACCTCAAAATTTAATACAATATTCTTGAGATGTTGTTGTTGAGATACATTCAAAATATTAAATTAAAAAAAAAAATAAAAAAGTTTCAAACTTCACCCCCTACATAACGGTTCAAGATGGACCAAAACAATTTTTTACTTTTGGTAAAACCGATTCTTTTTTTACCTAAACCGTGAATTTTTTTGTATATGTTTCTTAAGATTTCTGGATAATGTTTACATTACAGCATTTAAACTGCCATTATTTTATAAGCCCGATATTTCGAACCTTGAATTCTATCATCGCGCAATTAAGAGATACATCAAAAATTAAATTAAAAAAGGGCGTTTTTGTTAAAATAATATCAAAGGTACTTACCAGCTGTTCTAGGAGAAACTAAGTGCAGAGCGACACTTACTGCCCCAGACGAGTGACCAAATAATGTTAGTTTTTCAGGATCACCTCCAAATTGACGAATATTTTCCCTTATCCAAAGAATTGCAAAATACTGGTCTATTAGGCCCAAATTTCCTCTGGATTCATTGGTTCCCAAACAAAAAAAACCAAACACATTGATTCTATAGTTTACAGTAACAACTACAACACCTTCTATTGCTAAATCTTGACCCGACAGCGGTAATTCGCTGCTTCGGAAAAAGTCGCTTCCTTCAAAGAAAATTACTACTGGAAGAGGAGTATAGGTACCAGAGTTCTAAAATAAAAAAATATTATTAAAAATATTGTATTAATACACTGTTTTAAATTTACCCTATTTCTATACCACAAGTTAATTTAAGATAGTTCACCCGTGAAACGGCTTTTCTTAAGAATTAAACGAAATTGAAATAATATAGGGTTAATAAAAGTGTCTATTATCTAATTGAAAAAAAAAACAATTTTTTTTATCGTCTGTGAAACGAGATATTAACAATCAAATTGTGCATAATTAACATTGTCGATATCTGTCATGTATGAGATGAAAATAAAAAAAAACAACTGAATTTTTTGATAGTTTTGTTAAAAAAATATTAATTTCTAAAAGTTTACATGTATTGTGTACAGTCTCCCACAAAAATAATATTTTTAAGCATTGAGAACCACTAACTTTTGGTAAAGCGTATTCGATCCTATTTGGAACAGCGCTAAATTTGTGGTCCATTCAAAATACTGCATCACAAATCAAACTAAAATAGAAAAAATGTAATGATCCGTGCTGGTACTAGTCAAGGGAATCCCCGCCCGTTTAACAATCAATTTTTGTTAGAGAGAGATGGGCGAGTTCGGCGCGGATGGCATGGAAGAGACGAAGATGAAAGATGTTCATCCCAATCTCGATTTAACTTGTGGACGGACCGGGCTTTACTTACTATAAGGCAATACTTTTGTCTACGACTGTCGCGAGTAAACTACCTTAAGTAAATTTTTTATCGTTTCTAAAATACCATCTAATTTTTTTGCTTTACTTACTGAAAGGCAATACTTTTGTCTACGACTGTCGCGAGTAAACTACCTTAAGTAAATTTTTTATCGTTTCTAAAATACCATCTAATTTTTTTGCTTTACTTACTTAAAGGCAATACTTTTGTCTACGACTGTCGCGAGTAAACTACCTTAAGTAAATTTTTATCGTTTCTAAAATACCATCTAATTTTTTGCTTTACTTACTGAAAGGCAATACTTTTTTCTACGACTGTCGCGAGTAAACTACCTTAAGTAAATTTTTTATCGTTTCTAAAATACCATCTAATTTTTTTGCTTTACTTACTTAAAGGCAATACTTTTGTCTACGACTGTCGCGAGTAAACTACCTTAAGTAAATTTTTTATCGTTTCTAAAATACCATCTAATTTTTTTGCTTTACTTACTGAAAGGCAATACTTTTGTCTACGACTGTCGCGAGTAAACTACCTTAAGTAAATTTTTTATCGTTTCTAAAATACCATCTAATTTTTTGCTTTACTTACTGAAAGGCAATACTTTTGTCTACGACTGTCGCGAGTAAACTACCTTAAGTAAATTTTTTATCGTTTCTAAAATACCATCTAATTTTTTTGCTTTACTTACTGAAAGGCAATACTTTTGTCTACGACTGTCGCGAGTAAACTACCTTAAGTAAATTTTTTATCGTTTCTAAAATACCATCTAATTTTTTTGCTTTACTTACTAAAAGACAATACTTTTGTCTACGACTGTCGCGAGTAAACTACCTTAAGTAAATTTTTTATCGTTTCTAAAATACCATCTAATTTTTTTGCTTTACTTACTAAAAGGCAATACTTTTGTCTACGACTGTCGAGAGTAAACTACCTTAAGTAAATTTTTTATCGTTTCTAAAATAAAATCTAATTTTTTTGCTTTACTTACTAAAAGACAATACTTTTGTCTACGACTGTCGCGAGTAAACTACCTTAAGTAAATTTTTTATCGTTTCTAAAATAAAATCTAATTTTTTTGCTTTACTTACCAAAAGACAATACTTTTGTCTACGACTGTCGCGAGTAAACTACCTTAAGTAAATTTTTTATCGTTTCTAAAATACCATCCAATTTTTTTGCTTTACTTACTAAAAGGCAATACTTTTGTCTACGACTGTCGCGAGTAAACTACCTTAAGTAAATTTTTTATCGTTTCTAAAATACCATCTAATTTTTTTGCTTTACTTACTAAAAGACAATACTTTTGTCTACGACTGTCGCGAGTAAACTACCTTAAGTAAATTTTTTATCGTTTCTAAAATACCATCTAATTTTTTTGCTTTACTTACTAAAAGGCAATACTTTTGTCTACGACTGTCGAGAGTAAACTACCTTAAGTAAATTTTTTATCGTTTCTAAAATAAAATCTATTTTTTTTGCTTTACTTACTAAAAGACAATACTTTTGTCTACGACTGTCGCGAGTAAACTACCTTAGTAAATTTTTATCGTTTCTAAAATACCATCCAATTTTTTTGCTTTACTTACTAAAAGACAATACTTTGTCTACGACTGTCGCGAGTAAACTACCTTAAGTAAATTTTTTATCGTTTCTAAAATACCATCTAATTTTTTTGCTTTACTTACTAAAAGGCAATACTTTTGTCACGACTGTCGCGAGTAAACTACCTTAAGTAAATTTTTTGTCGTTTCTAAAATACCATCTAATTTTTTTGCTTTACTTACTAAAAGACAATACTTTTGTCTACGACTGTCGCGAGTAAACTACCTTAAGTAAATTTTTTATCGTTTCTAAAATACCATCTAATTTTTTTGCTTTACTTACTAAAAGGCAATACTTTGTCTACGACTGTCGCGAGTAAACTACCTTAAGTAAATTTTTTATCGTTTCTAAAATACTATCTAATTTTTTGCTTTACTTACTAAAAGGCAATACTTTTGTCTACGACTGTCGCGAGTAAACTACCTTAAGTAAATTTTTTATCGTTTCTAAAAAAACCATCTAATTTTTTTGCTTTACTTACTAAAAGGCAATACTTTTGTCTACGAGTGTCGCGAGTAAACTACCTTAAGTAAATTTTTTATCGTTTCTAAAATACCATCTAATTTTTTTACTTTACTTACTAAAAGACAATACTTTTGTCTACGACTGTCGCGAGTAAACTACCTTAAGTAAATTTTTTATCGTTTCTAAAATACCATCTAATTTTTTTGCTTTACTTACTAAAAGGCAATACTTTTGTCTACGACTGTCGCGAGTAAACTACCTTAAGTAAATTTTTTATCGTTTCTAAAATACCATCTAATTTTTTTACTTTACTTACTAAAAGACAATACTTTTGTCTACGACTGTCGCGAGTAAACTACCTTAAGTAAATTTTTTATCGTTTCTAAAATACCATCTAATTTTTTTGCTTACTTACTAAAAGGCAATATTTTGTCTACGACTGTCGCGAGTAAACCCCCTTTTTGTAAATTTTTTATCGTTTCTAAAATACCATCTAATTTTTTGCTTTACTTACTAAAAGGCAATACTTTTGTCTACGACTGTCGCGAGTAAACTACCTTAAGTAAATTTTTTATCGTTTCTAAAATACCATCTAATTTTTTTACTTTACTTACTAAAAGACAATACTTTTGTCTACGACTGTCGCGAGTAAACTACCTTAAGTAAATTTGTTATCGTTTCTAAAATACCATCTAATTTTTTTACTTTACTTACTAAAAGACAATACTTTTGTCTACGACTGTCGCGAGTAAACTACCTTAAGTAAATTTTTTATCGTTTCTAAAATACCATCTAATTTTTTTGCTTTACTTACTAAAAGGCAATACTTTTGTCTACGACTGTCGCGAGTAAACTACCTTAAGTAAATTTTTTATCGTTTCTAAAATACCATCTAATTTTTTTACTTTACTTACTAAAAGACAATACTTTTGTCTACGACTGTCGCGAGTAAACTACCTTAAGTAAATTTTTTATCGTTTCTAAAATACCATCTAATTTTTTTACTTTACTTACTAAAAGACAATACTTTTGTCTACGACTGTCGCGAGTAAACTACCTTAAGTAAATTTTTTATCGTTTCTAAAATACCATCTAATTTTTTGCTTTACTTACTAAAAGGCAATACTTTTGTCTACGACTGTCGCGAGTAAACCACCTTAAGTAAATTTTTTATCGTTTCTAAAATACCATCTAATTTTTTACTTTACTTACTAAAAGACAATACTTTTGTCTACGACTGTCGCGAGTAAACTACCTTAAGTAAATTTTTATCGTTTCTAAAATACCATCTAATTTTTTACTTTACTTACTAAAAGACAATACTTTTGTCTACGACTGTCGCGAGTAAACTACCTTAAGTAAATTTTTTATCGTTTCTAAAATACCATCTAATTTTTTTGCTTTACTTACTAAAAGGCAATACTTTTGTCTACGACTGTCGCGAGTAAACTACCTTAAGTAAATTTTTTATCGTTTCTAAAATACCATCTAATTTTTTTGCTTTAGAAGGCTATTTTACTTTTTTTTTTTTTAATATGAGGTATGTCACAATTATGGTTCCTTTTAGTCCTTGTTGGATGACCCTGTACAGGGTGTCCAATCAAAACTATCCTTAGCTTGATCATAAGCTATTATATGTTTTAATCATAGCTTTGTAATTATTACATGTACATTTAGGTACAAGTTGACACCATAATAATTATGAGAAATGTATGTGATATTTTTTTGGACCAAGAATTATGCATTAGATCCTTAATAGTAGGGCTGTGCCGATACCGATACTCAGTATCGGATATCGGCCTATATTTACTAATTTCCGATACTCGCCGATACAAATGTATCGATCCTGAACCGTCATCGCCCGCCTTCACCGCCATTCAAGCTTGAACAGAAAGACGCTGTTTCAGGTAAATAATAGTTAAAAATCTAATTTATTAGCGTTTACCATAATATAGTTCATGTTCCTAATATTTTTTTTTATTTTTTAACATCTGCTTACTGAAAAATTAATTTAAATTTTAAAACCGTTTTAAGAAGCTACAAAGACACTAAGTGATCATCATTCTGCTTCTTTAGCGGATATTTTTCCACTAACTAATGACATTGAAATTGTCAGAAGTCGAAGGTGTATGATCACTCGCATAAGAATTATTAGCAGTACTGAAGAACCGCTTTAGTTTTATGAAGCAGAATGATCTTATTTAATTACTACGGTCTTAGATCCTCGTTATAAAGCTGGATTATTATATTATTATTAAATGGTAGCAGCGACGAAGTTTATAAATAGTTACATTAAACGCCCCTGGCTTAACTCAGGGCCGTATCTGAGGGGGGTTTTGGGGGTTCAAACTCCCCCCCCCTCCGACTGGTAACTATATCTTTTTTTTTTTTAATCTTCTAAACAATATATATTTTATTAGTCATGGACAATAATACAAAAAAAAGTATCTGAATCACTTTATTGGTCGAAAAAAGAAATTTCTAAACTGCAAAACCACTTTTTCTACATTAAAAATCAACGATAAATGAACCTACAATTGCTTGAAATCCTAAAAAATTTGTCAAGATCTGCGGGTAACGTTTTATATTTAACAACCGTGCAGCGCTGCTCCGTGACCTTAAAAATAGGGGGTTCCTAGAGTCTCTCGCTTATGAATTAGAATATAATTAATAATAGTGATCAGAAATTATATCGAAACAATAAAATCGATTGCAAATTTTAAAAATGTTAATTAAATTAAAATAAGTACAAGACATCAAAACTTCTTGAAAAGCTTTGCAGTTCCTTCGAGCTATTATGACCAGTGAGTTTATCATCAGTATGTTAACAGCGTCCACTTTATTTGCTTTTACTCTACCGCTATGCAGAATTCTACAGACTGTGGATTTTCATCTCTTTAGAGCTGTTGAGCATGTTAATACTGTTTTTAGTAAGGTCAGGACTATCAGACTAAATATGGATCAAGAATTTTAAAATATTTATAAAAAAAAAAGAAGCTATTATAAAGTCTGTAGATGACGAAGAATGCAGAATAGTTTCACGACAGCAAAATCGTTCAAATGTCTTGGTAGCTACTGTAGAAGAATATTTTCGAATCACAATTGCACTTTCTTTTTTTGATCACTTTATCGAAGAGTTATCTGCAAGAATTGCAAATCACAAAAAATCACTTTCATCGTTATATTGTCTAGTGCCAAATATGTGGGAAGCACACACAGTAAAAATAGATGAATTTTTGTACCTAGATACGTTATCTGAAGAATTACAGTTGTGCAAAGAAAAATGGATTGAGTTGCCTCAAGCAGAAACGCCCAAAAATGCTCTTGATGCATTATCAGCATCTTTGTTTCCTAATATTCATACTTTGTTGCAAATTCTGGCTAAGACGTTTAAAAGACTATTTGTGCAATTCAACTGGTCAAGAGCGGCTAACAAGACTTGTTCTTTTAAGCGTTCATAGACATATTAAAATTGATACTGCGGAATCTTAAATCGTTTTGCAAGGGAAAAGCGAAGAAATATTTAGTTGTTATTATAATTATTATTTTTAAAATTTTAACGTTATTAGGTGTGTTTTTTAGTTTACCCTGATATTTTCTTTTAGTAAAACCCATTTGAAAATTAAAGTTTTTTTTTAATTCCTAATTTATCAAATGCCACTGGCCTAACCCCCCCCCCCAAAATTTTGGTCCAGATACGGCCCTGGTTTAACTTGCGAACGGAATCAGTAACAGCAGCGGGAACGGAAACGTTAAGTATAAAAATTACCTTTTACTTGGGACAAATTCAGGTTTCTATTAAACTTGTACAACGTTAAATACTATAAGTGTATTTTGGAGGAAGAAAAATGTATTTTTATTAATTAAATTATTAACAATATGTTCTTTTTATTTGCAAATTAAAAAATAAAAGTTTAGGCTTTAAATTTTTCTGTTTTTGAGACGAAGTATAACCAAAAACAATTCTTTTTTTTAATTTGCATGCCACAACCATAAAGAAATTATTAAAAAGTATTATATTTCTAATAAAATTTGGAAAGTCCTGGCAAATTTATGAACACACATATAATTTCGCAGGGTTAAAGATGTTTTAATAAATAAACATCAAATATATAATGACAAAAGACAGCTACAGGCATGCTTTCCTTACTTAATCGAGATACTGATACATCTCTATATCTACGTACCAATGGTGTCCATATATTCAAATAGAGGCAATCTTCACTATCGTTTGCTTTTACGGGCAACTGAGCGCACCTTGGCGGATATTTTATAGCTGGGTAAGTACCATTCCATCCAGGATGCTTTTGAGGAGGTGCAAATCTGTAATTATTTACCGGCGGTGCAGCGTAGGGAATACTCAAAAAACTGCTAAACATTTTTCTTGTTTCAGTATATTCACTTCTCTAAAAATTATAGTTTTTGCGTTAGTTAAATTAAATTGTTGGAATTAGAAATATTTGTAAGATCGAGAAGTCCATAATTTTGCTAAATAATTTTTGGTTTGGCGCCACCATTTTCTCATTCGAAATCGGTTGGTAGGCATTAAACCAACCAAAGTAGGGTAACAAAACAGGCTGATATCGCCTCAGGTTAATGTTTCGTAAAGATACTTTAAACTTGATATATTACAAAATAACTTTAAGTATTGTATATACATGAGGTTCGGAAATTTAAATCTTTTAATGTGAGTGTTCTACTCAGCTGTCAAAAATATATTTGAAATGGGATCATGACATAAGGAAACATACAGGTACAACATGGTCCAGAACAGCTAAGGATAGAGAGGCATGGGAACAAATGAAGAACGTCTAAGTAAGGGAGGCTACACCATAATTAGAAATGGTAGGATAAACTGTATATATATATATATATATATATATATATATATATATATATATATATATATATATATATATATATATATATATATATAAATTTAAAATTTCTTAATAAAAGGCATTAGCCGTTATGAGTATTATTTTATGTATTTATTTTTTGTGAAAAAATAATACTCATAACGGCTGATGCCTTTTATTAAGAAATTTTAAATTTGTGTCGCTATGTTTGTAATATATGTATACAATAATCGTTTGAGTGATCGTTTAAAAATGTGTGTTTATGTTGAATTTTAACACTGACTACTCATGGAAATCTCTACTAATAAGACGTTCTGATGAAGGCCTCATACTAGAGAGCCGAAACGTTAATTTAAAATTATATTTTATTTAGAAAATTTTGTTTTATCTGCCTTTAAACCCAAGAATACTAAATAATAAAACTATATATATATATATATATATATATATATATATATATATATATATATATATATATATATATATATATATATATATTATATATATATATATATATATATATATATATATATATATATATATATATATATATATATATATATATATATATATATATATATATATATATATATATATATATATATATATATATATATATATATATATATTTAATATTTATAATTAAATCAATATTAGTAAGCAGAGAGTTAACCAAAACATGAGGCAAGAGATTGGCGAGACAAAATGTTTGAGGACCTGTTGTTAAAGGTTAATGTCCCGATAGAAATGTTAGTAGAATGGATAAATATAAAAAAAATATAGTTAGGGGCTGCACATTTTTTTTATTTATTATTTTAACTATGACATTAAAAAAAACATATTTTAATACGAATAAAATAAAAGCCAAAGAAGTGTAGCGGCCACAGATTTTTTAGGTCCTGAAGTAACAAAAAAATATATTAAAAGTTTATGCACAATAATTTTTGCTGTAAATATTGTGAATATGGCATAAATAATTATTATATTTATTAACTGATAGCAACAAGATTAATTCAAAAATATTATTTTTACTGTAAGGACAATGAACTACGTATTAACAAATGTTATTAATTTAGTATTGCATAGTTTAGTTAGTAAATATGCTTACCATCATTTATTATTATTTTTGTTTTATATTTTGTATTTATTCTGCATTGATTATTTCTTTTAAGCTTGGATAATAGAGAACTTTCACGTTTCACGGGAATTTTCGAGGATTAAAGGAAAAAGGTAATGTAAAAATGGTACATTCGTAAGAAATTTTTAGTTTTAATAATTTAACTTATTATTTTAATCAAGTTAGTTTAATTTTATAAGTAAATTTTCCTTCGTTTTTTTTTCTTTACCTAATATTCCAAAAATTGTTTTGTTCCGGCGTCTAATACGGAGGCTGAGAAAAACATTTTCGTAATGACAGACAATCAAAGCAAAAAACAATCCAATTTATTCAACGAAATTTTACATGCGTTAAAAGGATTTTGTACAGTCCTTCAGCCCAAAAGAAAACCTGTACAAATTCTGATATTTTTTAGAAACAATTAAATTCTTACAAAAAAGGATTTTATTAAAAAAAAACTGATTAAATAACTTTATTTACATTTTCTTTTTTGGTCCTAGTAGTACAATAGATATTGTTGTTTCTCTAAATAAACAAAGTGATATTATTTTTTCGTACACTTTTTATATTACTATTAACAATACAGATTATTAAAAAATAGTCTTTTGTTATACGATATTAAATTAAATAAATCTCCTTCTATCCCTTTGTCTAAAAAAACGTCCTTCCCACATGTGTCTACCTATTAAAGACATTAAAAAAAATCCTAAGATTTTCTAAAAAGCAAGGTAAATTTTGATATAATTGTAATTTTTAGAACTGTGTGTCCTGCTTTAAAGATAAAAAATCGAAAAGTTTATAGAAAAAGATATTCGATTCTAAAAATGACTTATCAAAGTTAAAGTTCGCAAATATAATTTCATGGTTCTAGGCCCACAGTTTTGAGGTAAATATTATATTGTTTTAATTATCTTTAGTAAACCAAAAAAGCTTCCTAAAATTCGCAAGTTATCATTCTTAATAATTATTATTAATGATTAAAGTTTGGTTTCTAAATAAAAGCTTTATTTAACCAAATTAAAAAAAACAAAGAGTTGAAAATCAGTATTCTAACTAAAATATAAAATAACTAATGGCTAACTAAATATATGTCTTAAATTGTATTTTGCTATTTGTTACCCCTTCTAAGAGCCCTTGCTGAATCCTGACTGTGGGTCTTCGGTCCTGCCACGTCTGGAAGGATCCAAATTTAAACATTATTACATACACTAACAAAGTCAACACAAACATTTTTTTTTACGACACTTGTAATTTTAATATAATACAATTTTTTCCTGACATATTGCAGGTGTTCTGTTAAATAAATATTACTGTGATCATAACAAATATTTTACAGATTCGTATAGCGCGGTATGTCCATGTAGAGCTTCCGGTTTTCAACCTTTTGTTTTTATTTCCGGCCATAAGATCTAATTGGTAATGCAAATAAATAAATTTGCCGCTGCCATAAATTTTAAAGTATCGAATTACAAAGCTATTTACTCCGTTTATTTTCTTCTTAAAGTTTTTCACTCCAGCTAGTGGTATACAGGGTGCTCCCTTGGTTGTATCACTAAAAAACGCAGAAGTTACATGATCGAATAATAATATTTCTTATTGTTATTTATTAGGAGCCTATTACATACAAAACCTAGGCACCTACAGGTCAATGATCTAGGTGGTTTAGCCCCAAAATTAGTTAAATTATAATAAACTTGTTCTTGGCTCTCCAATTTCCTTTCTAATCGACGAATTTCGGCATAAAGTAATAACTTTTTTTTCTCTATGATATCAATTGGGGGCCATTTATTAATTACGTTAGGATCTCGAGGGGGAGGGGGGTTAAGAAAAATATATACATGCCCTTATCTAGGGGCAGGGGGATAAAACCCATATTAACGTAATATTTTACAAGTAAAAATTTATTATTAAAAATCCAGTTCTATTTCGGATGCTAATTTATATCTGATAGCAATGAAATAGACTGGTCAAGAAGTGTGTTTCCCGGGAAAAATAGTTTGAAAAATATGATAGCTTATTCGACGCGGAATCCAAATCTGAGAAAGGCGTTTTGAGGGTTTTTTCTGCCAACTAAAATTGCAATTGTTATTAACAAAAAACGAAATTAAAAAAAAACCATTTTGATTTATTTTTGTTCGTAACTCAAAAACCATAAGAGATAGCGAAAATTGCAAAAAAGATCCTTAATTAATTAATTTTTTAAGTCAAACAGATCAAGCGTATTCTTTCTTCTCTTAATACTAAAAAATCGTCTGGACTGGATGGCATACCAGCAATCGTCTTAAAAAAATGTGCTCCCGAGCTTGCACCCATCTTAACTCGCCTCTTTCGAATCTCTTACGACACGGGCATTTTCCCGGAGAGTTGGAAAGCTGCACGTGTGCAACCTGTCCCCAAAAAAGGATCCAAAAGTCTCCCTTCTAACTATAGACCTATATCTCTTCTTTCAGTTGTTTGCAAGGCAATGAAAAAATTCATTAATTCCCAAATCTTAAAGTATCTGGAAAAACATAAGATCTTACATGATAGACAATATGGATTCCGTCACAGTAGATCCACAGCTGATCTTCTTTCCTTTGTCTCACACAACTAGAACAAGTCCCTTGAGTTTCTTGGTGAATCCCAGATCGTTGCTCTTGACATATCCAAAGCTTTCGATCAGGTCTGGCATGATGGGCTTCTTAACAAACTTCCTTCTTACGGTTTTCCACCTAAGCTTTGCTCTTGGCTTTCCAGTTTCCTTTCTAATCGACGTATATCAGTTAGTGTAGATGGTCATTCCTCCAGCTTCTACCAAATTAATGCTGGGGTGCCCCAGGGCTCAGTGCTGGCACCCACGCTGTTTCTTCTACACATTAACGATTTTCTCTCTTCCACAATCAATCCCATTCATAGTTTTGCTGACGATAGTACCCTCCACTCTAGTATTCAATTTCTTAAGCCACCGTGTAATTCTGATTTTGAAAACAAGCGCAGGTCAATGCAGATATCTCTTTCACAAGACCTCAAACTTATCTTGGATTGGGGCGCCAAAAATCGTGTTCAGTTCAATGCCTCAAAAACACAGTCATGTTCGCTGTCGCAAAAAAAGTCTGCAAATGCTCATCCTTTACATATGAGCGGCCAAGTTCTGCAGAACAAAGAGTCGTTTAATCTAGTCGGCGTTACTTTTGAGAATAACCTCAACTGGCACAAACACATTTCATCCATAGCTTCGGCAGCTTCAAAAAAGATTGGATTCCTCTTTCGAGCCAGAAAATATTTCTCTTCTTCCAATCTGTACACTCTGTATGTATCCCAAATCAGACCCTCTTTGGAATATTGTTCTCATGTCTGGGGAATGGCGTCCCCTACAACACTTAGCCTTCTGGACTCCATTCAAAAAAGAGCTGTTCGTCTTATTAATGATCCAACGCTCACAGAAAGGCTTCCTCTTCTTGCCCATCGTCGAGCTGTAGGGGATCTGTCGCTCTTCTATAGGTATTTTCACGGCTTCTGCTCAGAGGAATTCGCTTGGAGGTATTATTCCTTCTCTGGCAGCTCCCAACAGAGCAACACGTAGTGCAACTTTTATGCATCCTTTTACAGTTCAGTTAGAGAGGCCCCGAACTTCCCGCTTTCTTCGTTCCTTTATTCCTAGAGTGTCAAGACTATGGAACCTGCTGCCCGCAGAAGTTTTTCCTTCTCCTCCCAATCTCCAAAAATGTAAGTCCCGTGTGAACAAACTTCCTCTCACCACACTGAAGACACCCACGGTACGTTAGTACTTAGGCATCAGCCTTCGTGGACTGTCCCAAGATAAAAAAAAAAGAGGAGGAAATTTCCAATAAAAAAATTTTAACTCCCGGAGTTCTATCTGGATTATTTTAAATTTTTATTTAACGCTAAAAATGGGCCTCCGCGCAACATTTTTAGTTGCGCGCTCGGCGCCAAAACCGAGTACGTCACACTAAATATTTTTTTATGGTTAAATATTAATTAAAAAATTATGATGTATTTAAAACATTATAAAGAATTTATTCCCGTTGAAAATTTAACTTAAAGTTAGTTTTTCAACAAGTTAGATTATTGTCAATTAACAAAATTGTTTCGAACTTTCGTCCTCATTGTACATTAAAAAAATGCTTAAATAATTGTCATATACAGTTTTCGCTTCGTGAAGACCTTTTTATATACATACCTAACAAGATAACGTTATAAAAGTTTTAAAAATTTAATCCTTTGTTTATAATAATTTTATAAGTTTGACAAAAAATAGAAAATCAGAGTAATATTGTCAAAGTTATAAAACTATTATAAACAAAGCATTAAAATGTTTAATTTTTTTATGGCATGGTCTTGTTAGGTATGTTTATAAGAAGAGGTCCACGACGCGAAGAATTTATATGACAATAATTGAATTACTTTTCTTATGTACAATGAAGAAAGTTCGAAACAATTTTGTTAATTAACAATCTTCTAACTTGTTGAAAAATTACCTTTAAGTTAAATTTTTAACGGGTATGAAATCTTTGAAGTGTTCTGAATAAACCAGATTTTCTTAAAAAATTTTAAATAATATTTTATATCCATAAAAAAATTATTTAATCTAACGTACTCGGTTTTGACGCCAAGCGCGCAACCAAAAATGTTGCGCGGGGGCCCATTTTCCGCGTTAAATTAGAATTAAAAACAATTAAGACAGAACTCCGGAAGTTAGGACTTTTTTATCGGAAATTTCCTCTCCTTTAAGGATCTTTTTTTTGCAATTTCCGCTTACGTAGTGGCCCCTTATTGTAAATGGTCACTATTTCCATATTTTTTCTTCACATCAATAACACAGCCATACACAATAAAGTTGGGTATAGTAAGATATATGTTTTCCGTAGAAATTTTACCCTATACCTACTGACCAGGAATTCCGGAGGATCAGAATTCCTCTAACTCTAACAAACTGCTAAAAATAGTAAAATTATTGAAAATTAACCGACTGGATTTTTTTTACATACTACTTTACATTTTTGTGTAAAAGGGCCTGCTGAATCTAAGTTCACGACCAGAATTAAGGAGCAGGTGGAGTTTTTTTTCTAACCGCAAGAAACGGACTAGAAATCACTATTTTTTGGTTTCTCAGTACAAATATGAAGTTAGATTCTAAAACATTCAAGATGGCGATCCAAAATGGAGGATAAGTTTTTCAAGATGACAAATACATTTTTTAAAAATCAACGGATTTAAGCCAAATTTTATATAAGGTGGTTTTTGGGGTTGCTGATTCAAAATCTGAAGACAAAGTTAAAACATTTATGATGGCAGATTTAATATGGTGGATAAAATAAGCAAAAACAGACTAAAGGAAAGAACTGAAAATTTATTCTGGTTTTATTATGTTCCTCTTTTAAAAGTGTTATAGCCAATAACACTTTTAAAAGAGGAACATAATAAAACCAGAATAAAAATTAAAACTTTGTTCATCATGTTGGGCCCGTCTTCTCTAATTTTTAATACTAACTTTAAATTAGTAAACTCCCATATATTAAATTTGTCTTTAATTTTTTTTTTTTGCTGGATGAATGTCATGAATGTTTCAAATTTTAAATTTAACTACAGGTTCAGAATAAGCAACCTCAAAAACCACTTCATACGAAATTTGGCATAAATCCGTTGATTTTAACTTTAGATCCGTAATCAGCGACCGAAAAAAGTCCCCCATAGAAAATTTTGGTAAGAAGATTTAAAAATAGTGATTTTTAGTCCGTTTCTTGAGGTTAAAAAAAAACTACACGTGCTACCCTAATTCTGGTCGTCGTCAGCAGGTCCTTTTACACAAAAATGTAAAGTAAGATGTTAAATAATGAAAAAAAAAAACAGTTTTTCCTCGTTAATTTTCACTATTTTTCAGCAGTTTTTTTAGGCTAGAAAAAAATGGTGACGTGATGGCGGTATTCTGATCCCGGACTTGTGATTAGGAGGCAACTACTACGGAAAACATATGTCTCATCAAAAGTACCTATACCCAACTTTTTTTGTCTGATTGTGTAATTTTCTCTCTTTCACTTGAATATTCTGTTTCTCAGTCTTTTAGCTTGATTCGTAGAACAAGCGCAGGGTAATGCAGATTTGTCTTTCACGGGACCTAAAATTAACATTTTTTGGGCGCCAAAAATCTCACCCACTTTAATGCCTCCGAAACACAAACATGTTCGCTGTCGCGAAAAAAGTCTGCCAATATTTATCTTTTACTTATGAGAGGCTAAGTTCCACAAAGAAGTGACTCTTTGTGGGCGTTACTGTTAAGAATGACTTTCAATGGCGCAAACACACTGAATCCAGCCGCAGCAGCTTTAAAAAAGCTCGGATTTCTTTTTCAAGCCAGAAAGTTTTTCGCCCCTTCTAATTTGTATACTTTGTTTGTATTTCAAATTAGTCCGTTTTTAAAATATTGTTTTTATATCTGAGGAAATGGCGTCACTTACATTCTTAACATTCTTGATTTCATTCAAAAAAGAGCTGTCTGCCTTATTAATAATACCACGCTTACAGGAAAGCTTCCTCCTCTTGCCCACCGACGCAACGGGCTGTAGGACATGTGTCGCTCTTTTATAGGCATTTTTACGGTTTCTGCATCTAGGAATTAGCCAGTATAATAATTTTTTGGCAGCTCTTTAAGAGGCAACATTTAGTGCCACTCTTATGCATCCCTGTAGAGTCCAACTAAAGAGGCTCAAACCACTCAACTTCCTTTCTTTATCTCTATAGAGAGTCTAGATTGTGTTACTGCCTAAAAAGATTTTCCCTCCTTTCCCAAATTTCCAATTATGTATGTCCCATGCCAAAAAACTTCCCTCTTACCACACTTAAGGCTTCCACGGTACGTTGGTACTTAAACTTAAAGCCTTCGTAAACTGGCCCAAGATAAAAAAAATCGTATTTATTCTTTACATTATCCAGGCCTGCCAACTTTTTTAAATGCGCACTTGGAATTTTATTTTATTTTTTAAAATATTTTTTATCCTAAATAAAACCTTTTACTAATGCAATTATTAATATTTAATACATTATCTATATCTTCTGCATTAAGAGCGTATTAGAAATATGATCTAATGATACAAATCAAGGCTGCAAGAAAAAAATTTAAAAAACATTAAATTAATCAGAAACCAATAACTTTTGACTTTTTTAATTGGGAGAAGGAAACACTAAAAAATATTAACGCTTTTTTCATTTAGTTAAATTATTGATTTCTCTTTTTTCCTGCATTTTAAAATTAGTCTGGAAGTTCTCTAGCGTTATCCGGAAAAGCCTATGAGACTGCAATCTTTTATTGGCGAATTAGTTGATTTATACCTACTACTAATCCAAAGCACTTCAAAATATATCAGTAAAATCAATGTATAACATGCTTGTTTCATGTTCATTGAACCAAATACCTACGATCTAAATCGGCTTATCTATAACATAAAATACTGAATTACCGTTTAATTGGACCCGTCTATTTTTGTAATGCAATGAAGACACTAAATTTTAACTAATATGTTGGCAGTTCAAGTACCTCGTATTAGAAAGTGCATATAATATATTCCATAAAAAGGCATAATTTTGGCCTTGCGGCTAAGTATTAATTTTTTTCTTAAGTACAGTTTGGTTTAAGGAAAAGACTTTGCTATATTCCTGTCTGTTTTAATGGATATTATTTTTTTATCAATACAGACAATTTTTTAAAGTAATACAGACAGATCAGAAAAAAAATTTTAAGTAAAAAAAGAGTGTAGCAAAATTGTGAACCTCAGTACTTCAAAAGGTCGAGATTTTTGGATAGGACCCTGGCCCTTATTTTACATAAGTTTTTTTGGTGAGATTTTTTTTCTTTCTAAGTTAAATACATGGAAAAAATGGGTAGATTTTATGCCGGTTTTCTCAGTATACCTTGCTCTGTATGTAGAACCTAAACTTTAGACTGAACATGAAGTGCGAAAAATGCTCATTCTAATGTCCCTTAAGTCGCGCCTGGTTTGAGGTCTGATAGGTAAATGTAGCATTTTTTTGTTAGGTGAATAAAATTTTTCCTGAATCTTAAATTATTATGACCTTAGAATCTCAGGATCAATAAGAATGCAAAAATACCCCCTAAATACAAGCTATTGCGGCCCAGTTTCAAGGTGTTCTGAGCAAAAATGTTCAGTTTTTAGAATTTTTTCTTTACTTGTGTCTTGAAACCTACTTACATACCATATTTCAAGTTTCCACTCCCCCGGAAAGTGCCTCATAATCTCGATGAGTCAGTCAATCAGTCAGTCGGTCGGTCAGCACAAAAATGGGCGATTTTCAAGATCGAAAATCTCAGAGCTTATCTGACATAACATTTTTCTCACATAATAATATTGCTTATGCGAATTTACATACCAAATTTTATGCTTTTATGTGGAAAGAGACCGAAGTTATGATAGAGGGAAAATAGTCTGAAATATTTCGCGTAAAATACACACATTCGTGCGGTCGGGTCGGTCGCAACTTGACGCCAAAATAAAAAAAAATAAAAGCAGTTCGTAACAAAAATATTTATTTATGTCTATAACATGAACATGCCAAACAAAGACTTACTCATGTAATAGTAGCGCCAATGAAGCATTTCAGTTGGAAGTCCTCAGCTGATTTTTGGCCAAAACCGAAACTGTAGCCGAAACTGGTCAAAACCCAAGGGTGGTAAACCTAACAAGGAGTGCTCGATTTTTGCTATTTGTCCGCAGATATGGTTATGCTCGTGACGTCACCCGTTTGCCCAGAAGGTAGATTTATTTTATTAATTCTTGTTAAATATTCAACTTTTAAAAACTAATTTAAATGTACACCTACTATTAGATCCATGTTGTATACCATTTGATAAAATTAAGACTTTATACTACTTGTAAACAAAACAATAGGCAAAACGATTACGTCAAAAATGCGTCCCAAATATCGAATGACATTTAAATTGGCGTATATGGGCTTAAATGGGATCCAGCAATCCTTGTTAAGTTTACCACCCTTGATCGAAACCAAAGCCGAACCTTTGGTCGGTCTTAAACAATCTGTAACAATTTAAAACCAACATAAATCGACAATTCCATACATGTATTGCTTGTAGAGCAGCTAAAGTGAGTGATAGGGATGTTTAAATTATAAGTATTTCATGCATTTAAAAGATACAATGTAATTCTCTTTGTAAATGCTAAAATAACACGATTTCTGTTATATTTAAATAAAGGTTGTATGTTTTAAATTAAATAACCCGTGATTAAAAAATATAACATTTAAAAGATGTGTTAATTTCAGTTTCAAGACCAAAAAACCGTGACAATTCAACATATGTTGTTTATAGCCTGCTAGAATTGTTGTGTAGTCCAGTATCGAGCGGAGTACCTTATTTGGAATAAAATGAGATTTCTTTTTAGGTCGCATTACTCAGAATAATACAATTAACTTGAGTAAACAGGACCGGAGTATGACTATATAATATCAATGGAATCTGGGTTTTCACCAGTATGGAATGTTTATTGGGCCTAAGAGGCTACTTGCATTAAGTTTATTTTGAATCAAAAAGGGGTTAAATCTTTTTTTTAACGTCAGACGAAAACTACCTGTGAATGGCCGAGACGACACGAAGTGGACTCTTGTGCCATATTTATTAGATTTTGACTTTTTTTTTATTGATTTCCTCCTGCTTTAAAAAAATAAAATATCAAAGGATCTTTAAATTTTGCAAAACAAATGCTGTGCTTGCCCGTTAAGAACATAAAATGCGAAGGACTTTTCTCTTTTAATCATGAAAACTATCGATCCTGATAACTTTTTAAACAAAAATGTGTCTTCAATTTGCCCAATAGTGTTTAAAAAAGATTGAAAATGGGCCCTTTGCATAAAGTTTCATTTGATCCCAAATTCTCAAAAAAAATCGGTTTTTGCGTAATTACGATTTAAAGTTCACGTCAGGCCCTTTAAATTTGACAAAAACGCCGTGTAACGACACAAGTTCCAATATTACCTTTTTTGCTTTATTAATTTATTTAATTTTGAGCAAAAACAGAAAATTTATCGAGTTCCTTTACTCCAATTTAAAGATAGATCGGTTTAATTTCAGTTAAATATGCAACACAATAAATGAAATGGTAATTAAACCGTCAAAATCCATCGCAATTACCACAAAAAATAATACATTTCACAAAAAACAGGTTAAAGCTCTAAAATCTGTTTGCTGTCGTTTTTTGTTGATGCGTTTTTGTTAAACGAAAATGAACAGATTATAGTATGCTACTTCTTAAATAAACAAATGAAAATGGCATTTCTCCACTAATTGAAAATCAAAAGTGTTTCAATATTTGGGTTAGCTCTGCTTGGTATTTTAATCACTACGCTATGTACTATTGAAACTTAGCCCGGTGAGCCCTGTCGATCAGGCCTTGTGAATATATGTGCTTAGCGCGTTGTGACGTGGATATCGTTTTCGTGGAAAAATTTTATATGTGAATTTTAAATGCTTGTTACTCTGTTATAAAATGTTGTATTAAAAATATTTGCCAGAAGCTTCATTAAGGTATAAATGGTTATTTTTAGCCAATAAAATGAAGGACAAAATATTAAATGTGAGACTAAAAAGAATTAAATCAGTATATTTTATTTTGATGCAGGGTATCCTTATTTCTGACGGATCCGTATTTTTTTTTTTTTTTTTTTTAATATAATTATGTTATCATTAAAAATTAAATAAAAATGACTCTTCAAATTGCCAAAGAGTGTTTAAAGAAGACTGAGAATTGCTTTTGTCCAGATTTACAGATGTTAAAATTAAAGGAGGGATATAACATAAAAAAGGACAAAATATAACATAAAAGTATTAATTATGAGACCGATGAGAATTGAAACAGTAGATTTTATTTTAATACTAGACTATTATAGTTTTTAAATTATGTTTTAAAGGTAAAATAATTTTTTGCTTTTTTTGTATAATAATATCATTTATTTATATTATTTGCACATTGAAAAAAATGCAAAATAAAAGGAGAAAACTAATTTTCCTGATTCGGTACAACCCTTTCGTTAAAAATTTCAGTGTTTAAATATTTTGACAAACCTCTGCCATTGATCTTTGCCTGACAGAAATTACTAGCCAAAGTTAGGAATGAATTCACAAGAAAGAAAGCATACTGGGTGTGCCTAGCAGGCGTAAATTCTTTATTTTAAGATATAAAAATAAAACTTGGTAGGTGGATATATCTCATAAATATGCACTGTTTAACCTATTCAATCGTTTTTGGTCACTTCCTGTTTAGCCAGAAGTGACCTTAACTTTATTATTTTAAATAGGACACCCTGCATATTTTAACTTATTTAAATAAAAAATGAATGAACAAATAGATGTGATCGTCTTTTGTATCGTATATCCTCTACATACTTGTGTAAAGTTTGCCAAATCTTATGTACGGTCTTAAGTCATTTTTTTAAATGAACCGAAAATGGCTTAGTAGCATAGCTAAAAAAATTTTTTTTACCCACAATTTGATACTACCTAATCAATATTTTAGTTAAAAGTATTACAGAACATTCCACATTAATTTATTTATTGCCATAACAGCATCAATCAGCCTTAGCCGTAGACAGCAACTAATGTAATAATGTATTAATTGTTTAATAATTTATTTGGAAATCTTTCAGATTTACCATGGCAACGACCAATTATTACCTTTTCAAGCTACGTCAGTTTTCTGTTAACGCTGGCGACTTCTGCTGGTTGATACTGTAATGGATTTTTCTAAAAAAGTTAACTAAAATATCATTTGTAAAGTGTCAAATTGCGAGTAAAAAAATACTCTTGTCAGCTATGCTACTGAGCCACCCGCGTCCCATTTGAGAAAATTAATTTTAGACCATAAATACGATTTTGCAAAATTTAATAAAGTCTGTAGAGGCAAAGTATATTTTATGTATACTTTGGTAGAGGCTACAAAAAGCAAAAGACGATCACATCTATTTTTTCATGACTACTAAGTCCAAATTTTATCGATTATCGCATTCATGGCATTGGTCAAAAGATAGCAAATGATGTGTTATTGTACTTGGAATGTCATTTGCTATCCAAATAAGTAAAAACATACCAGGTGTCCTATTAAAAATAACAAGGCTAAACCGGAAGTGACATGAAACAACTGAATACGTCAAACAGTGCATATTTATGTTATATAAATGTAATGTAATTGTCTAGAAAGTGGCCGCAACTCCGATTTTGACCAAATTTGGTATACGGGGGTTTTTTTGGGCGCTGATCACGAATATTAAAAGCTTTTTTGGCGGAAACGTTTCGTTTTCGAGATATCCATCATCAAAGTTGAAAATCAAACTAACCTCATTTACACTATTCCTCCTTCTTTTTGTACAGAATTCTTGATTTTTACCCTAAATTGGAACACAATAGTTAATAAACACCTTTTAAAAACTTGTTTTTATATTTATTTTATACCTATTTTTCATTTAATTGTAAAAATTCACTTTCAAACGCTGCAACCGGGTATACAATATATACAACATGGCCGCCCCGTTTGAAAGTGATACTTGGCAATTTAACGAAGAAAAAGGTGTAAAATAAACAAAAAAAGTTTTTAAAAGGTGTTTATTAAATATTGTGTGCCACTTTAGTGTAAAAATCAAGAATTGTTTACAAAAAGAAGGGGGAATATAGTGTAAATGAAGTTAGTTTGACTTTCAAGTTTGTTGATGGATATCTCGAAAACGAAACGTTTCCGCCAAATATTTTTCAGATTCGTAATCAGCGCCCCAAAAAACCCCCGTATGCCAAATTTGGTCAAAATCGGAGTTGCGGCCATTTTCTAGACAATTACCAATTTTATTTTTGTACCTTAAAAAATAAATACGGTTTAGTGGTAAGCCACCTGCTCTGGACGCCCGGTATATACTAAGAGACTATGTTTTTCAGAGTTGCAGTTATAAAAAATTAGGAATTTATATGTCCACAATTATGTATAATATACTAAATAAATATATACTTATGGAACAAACCGAATCAACTTTTTCTTTGTTGTTTTTGGTTTGCCGAAAATTTTATTTCTTACCTGGACAATTTGATGATCTATAGAGAGAGAGTGTATTTTAAGAAGGCATATTAAGGAAAACAAAATAAATTTTAGCCTTTTCATTAAAAAGAACCTTTGACAAATATCCTAAACAGATTCGTTTTAAAACTGCAAATACATTTTGCCACATTGAAACACTGCGTCCCGTGAGATTAGCAAAGTTAGGCAAAGCTGGACGCGGTTAGTAACTGGATGGGTAACCACCAGTAAACACCGTGTGTCATTGGGTGTAATTCGGAATCCAGGTTAAACTGAAGGTTCCGTCTGGATGACACTACCCAGATGTTAATAGAGAGTAGTTCAGAGGTTGTAGTTATTAGCATAACGTTCTTGGTAGCACTACCGCCTTGTCTAAAAGGTGCCGGGAAATGGATTATCTACTTGTTTCCGTACTTGTACATCGTTGACAGAAAAATGGGTTAATCATCTAAAAATCAGGCATCTTTGGTGTTTCTCATTGTCTTTAATCATCCTAAAACAACCATTATATTATGCTTTTATTACTGAGTCCGGCTCTGGTATTAAAGTCACCAAATGGTTTAAGAAAATGTGTTTTTCACTTTTAGGTCCGTTTCTAATAAAAACAACGCCTCTCTGGACAATCATATATTTAGAAATCTCTTAACATGACTAAAAATATGCATATACAAAAATGAGTAATAGTGAATTATCATCCCGATGATTAACAGACTTGTTTCATTTTTAAGTCATCTCATTTGTAACATAATTTAAAGTTTAGATAACGTTTAACGTGCCTGGTAAATGTTAATATTGCCAAAAGTATTATACCTGCTGTCTTTGAAATATACTATGTGTACAAAAATTATAAAAAAGGAGACATTTTTAACTAATGCTTGGATATAATAAAAAAAAAAAAAAGGTAGTGCGTTGCGGTACATTTCAAAAACTAATTAAGTTTGGCAGGAAAGACTATTTATTAAAAATATGTCACATTAATTAGATTAATGACTCTCAGGTTCTTTTTCTAAGTGGGCTTTTTTTGTCTGCTAACATCTTTTATTTTGGTACTGATTTCCCTAATAACTAGTATTCTTTTTACCCAATTTTTAACCCAGAGCATGACTTTGTATAGAAGACTTTCCAATCAACAGTTTTGCAGGCGACAGCATTCCTGTGTAGTTTTTATTTTGGTCTGTCAGATATAAGGTATCATTAACGAAGACTTAAAAACTTAATCAGCAGGTTTAATGCCTTAAAATTCCCAAGTTCAGTTATTATTAAAACATTTTTTTATGTTTACAGGTCTAGTTCTCAGTGGCGTAGTCAACCTTTCAGGGCGGGGGGGGCCAACGTTTAAAGGGGCGCTTTATTTCTTAAAACATTTTTATTAAAAAAAAAACACACAACAATAAACAAACAAATCTATATTTGAAACTTTAGGCCAGAAAGGAAAAATAATGACAAAATAAAAAAATGTTCTTACCCAGCTAACATCATTTTATTTTTCACGATATTCCTTCCTGAACTGAGCACCTGACTTTTTTTTTGTTTTTATCCATTTTTACTCTTAACAAGTTTACCCTTGCATAGACAACAAACGACTAAATAACACCACAAAGAGGAAAATATGAGTACCAGAAATAAATAACATACGTTTGAAATCTGCCGATTTGCAATATTAAAAAATAAAGTAAACAATTCTGGAATGCCGCCACAAACGGACGCCGCGCTCAGCGGCTTTTTCCGCGGTGTTAGTGCTTTTGAAGAGAATAACCGCTCCGCTGACACTGTGGAACAGAAAAATTATTAACAAAAAGTGTGGACAATTATTATTTTAAGATATGACTTCTAAAATTACATCAGCAAGTAAAAAATGTTTAAAGCACAGCATAGTATGTTGTAAATAATACCTGTTTTATATACGGTAAGTTTGTTTGGGCGCAGGGGCGCTGGTCTAGAGGGGCGGGGGGGGCAGTCGCCCCCCCTGGCCCCCACCTGGCTACGCCACTGCTAGTTCTGTTTAGAAATGGAAAAAAGGTGTTTCAAAAATTGATGTTTTTCTTACGGGTACCCCAAAATGTTTAGAGAGGCTAAAACTAGGATATTTATGAATTATTTTTTTGCAGTGCATAAAACACACATATAATACTTCCCTAAATTGCAATAATTCTGCAGATGGGATGGCATACTCTTACTTTGTAATTATCTTTTTGAAGTCTGTTTTTCGCTCATTACAATCCTCTGTTATTTACGATAAATGAGTGTGTTTTATCATTAAAAATAAAAAACTCACCAGAAATTTATAAGGTACAACGGCCTCTGCCGCGTTAAAACAACGTTTCCTGTCTTATTAGTGAAGTTAAGCAGCGTCGGGCGGGGTTATTATATTGATGATGAATAATGGGTAACCATCAAGCGAAGGCCACGTACTGTTGTGTGTGGTTCGGAATCTACGTTAAACTGAATATTAAGTCTAAAGACTTCCCAGACGTTAATGGGAGGTAGTTAAGAGGTGGTGGTTATTTGTATAACGTGCGTGCCATTACCGTATGGTCTTAAAGGTGCCGTGAAATGTAATATCTGCATATTTTGGAACTTGAACATTAGAAAAATGGGTTAAACATGTAAAAACCTGGCACCCACTGTACCTAGTACTTAAGCTTCATAAAAGACGTCGTGGGCAGTCATAAAGATAATATATGTGGCGCTTTTATTTAATAAAAAGAATTCGCGCTTCCCGCCAAGTAGTACCTATCTTTAGAGTACTACAACACGGAATGGTGCAAGCATAGTTAATTGGCCCTTCTGGGTTTGCTGATCACATCACAAATGTGTCACCAATTTATTTTATTTTTTTTTAAATGGAATAGGGTATAAAAATTAACCAGTAATTAATAAAATTAAAGCTCTGTTTTTAAAATTGTTGATATATTAAGAAATTTTTCTTTACAATTTTTGACAAAATATCACAAATAATAGATTTTCTTTTGATGTAAAAGGCACGCTATATTTACTATAGTTAAAATATATACTACCAGAGCAAAGAAAACTTCTTTAAAAGAAAGTATATATTATTAATTTATGACAATGTAGTTTTAATCTATGTTAATTAAAATAATACTTAGTTTACTTTGCTTAATTTTAGGGTGGGCGCAGGTATCCTTAAAATCAATTAACTTACTTATCCTTTTTCTTTTTGGCAATAAAAAACGAAATTTTACCAGAAATAAATTTATTGTTTGTGAAAATAAAAATAAAAATAAAAAAGTTCTTAGACTATCTGTTATTAAGAAATCAAAATTAAATTACATTAATTTTAAGAACTTTTTTTTAAATTTTTATACCGTTTTTAATTTTTAAACTTGTCTGAAGTGGTACTATATCTGGCGAAAGGTACAAATAATTTTTTTTACTAACTTATATTCATTTTTTAGGTATTCTGATCAAATTCAGGCTTAATGTTATTTATAGAAGTGCCGTGAAGTGACATGGGTGAAACATCTACCCAGTAGTACCCTTTACTTAGACATTTTACAAACCTTACAAGTTGGTCTTCCTCTATTTTTTCCGATGTGCAAAATATGAATGTGCTAAGAAATATGTTCATTGCAGAACTCACGCAGAAGATTAATGTTTCCCTTTCTATATAACAATTTTATGTTCTCTTAACAACACTTTGGAAATACTTGTCACCCTGTCATCTCTATCCGCTTTTAAAACTTAAATGCATATTTTTGAATTTGTAAGTTTAAACCACTATAAAGGAGAAAATCACCCTCTAAATTCCTTATGTCAGCACCCTTTACTTAATAGCACCACTTTCTCATCTAGTACTTTGTATGGGTTCGTTTTTATTTTAAATCCCCTAAACATTTTAATTTGTAAGCTAAATTCTATTAAGATTTGGTTAGCCCTTTAACAATCTTTAATTTTCGAATTTGCTAAGATACGATAAGTACATACGTTTTTTTATATATAAAAAACATTCGATCCGCGACATCGTTTTTCTATCCAAGATGTAAAAATAACTGACATAAATGGGGATTCAAGTTAAAAAAAGTGGGGTTAAGTTTAAAGAGACAATCTATAAACAACTAACTCATGGACGGAGTTCTATTCTTAGTTTTGTATGTATCTTTAGTCAGAGTTGCGCGTTTGTACCACACCGAAAACCACGAAAACTTGTGAAAGTGCAATGATTTTAAGGATTATTTTTTAACTGCTGCTCCTTATTTAATTTTTTAAGGTACATTTTAATGATTTATATGTAAATTATGAGTGCTTTGGCTTTTGTATTGGCAAGACTTTTTCGCCGGTTAAATTTAAACTTGACAGTAACAATTTTTTTATTACTAAATTGTAAGAAATTCACTAAAACATGCTAGAGAATTACTTTGACATTTTTTTTAATTTATATTTTATTGTTGTGTATTATTAGGTTTGTTTTTAGGTGTATTAAAATTAGCCCAAAAGCAAAACGTAAAAAGTTCTTGACATTTGTGTCTATTTTTGTCCACTTTTATAGACAATAAGTAGTCAAGGATTTAATTTAAGGGGATAATGTCCAGTTTTTTTCGTCATATAATTTTAGGTAGTATATTACAAAAGAAACAAAAGAATATACCAATACAAGCTTTCTTATAAAAAAAACCATATTTTATTGCTTTTATTGGCTTGTCAAGTATCTTTTTCTCGATTTTAGGCAGTCAGTAGAGGGTAAAAAATTTAGAAAGCGTTATTTTTCTTTTCGTATAACTTTTGTTTATCTAAAACAAATTTGAATTTAACAAGTTTTTCAATTTTTGTCTAATAAAGCCTTATTTTTCGAAAACACAAAATGTATGTATAAGAATTTTAAATATTTTAAAATACCTATGATTCACATTGAACCGTGGTCAGACTAAATTTATTTTTTCAGTTAACTGAAATTATTAGACAGTTTTGTATAGATAGACCCAATTAAACATCTACAAAGCAATTTATTATGTGGCAGTTTATTTTTTATATGATAAATTTAATAGAAGCGTTTTCTGGGTGGCTTCTGAAGATCTACAAAAAATTAATAAAATACTTGTTTTAAAAACATTATTGTGTTTTAGTAAATTCATATGGTCATTGGTAGACTTTTTTTACTATAATCTTTCTGCTAGTTAAATTTGGACTTGAACCTTGACATTGACATATTTTTATTTTTACATTGTGAGAAATACTTTAAAATATGCTGGAATAATTTCGACATTTTTTTAAGAATATTTTGTATTATTAAATAAACTATGTTTTTAACTGTATTTAAATCAGATAGAAAGGAGATTTCACAAAATGTTTTACTACAAAATAATCAGTTAGGAACCTAATTAATAATTGTGCATAAAAAATATTTATTTTATTAAATATTCTGGAAACATTTAAACAATAAAAGCGGGTAAAAAATTATTAAGGTTCTTTTGTGGAACTTTCTGATATCAGGTTTGATTTTTATCAAGTAATTAATTTTTTTATTAGGTGCTTATTTTTAGGAAACAAAAATTTTTGTTTTAGGATCCTAATTATTTTAAAATTTTATTCACATTAAAGTAGTAGTAAAGTAACTGGCAATTTAAGAACTTGGCGTTTTGTTGTCGTTACTGTTACTGTACGGTTGATGTACTGTTGCCGCTGCTGTTCGTAAATTGTTCAATTTAAAAACTTGATGTCCTCGTTTCTCTGTCTAATGTTCAATTTATGTTTTGGACTAGTCAATGTCAGTAATGTCACCAAGTTATTTTTGCTTTTGTTAATGTTTGTTTAGTTTGTCATTATTAATAATTATTTAAAAATAAAGTCTGAAAATATTTAATATTACCCTGCATATGGGCTCACCTGTAAAAACTTTGATAAACAAAAATAATATAAAATACCAAGCGATTTGTTGCAGGTAGCAAGAGTTAAAATTTGATGATAAAAATGCCTTTTGGGTGATAAACTAAAATCAAAGACTAAATTACCTGTTAAGTTTGTGACTAAATACCATGGGCGTCCATATAATGTTTTTGAAGGGCGAGGAAGGCAAAAAAAAGAAAGCAATTAAAAAAACATTAAATTGCTTTTTTTTGCGACCAATATTTAAAGTCCAATCTTTCAAATAAACTTTACGTTTCTTGACTCTTGGCTAAATTAATTAATAACCTTTTCTTGTTTAATATCTTTATTCTTCTTAAAAAAATCTCGATGTATACTTATCATATCATACATAAGCCGTCCAATCGATTTTCACTCATGATGATTTGTGGTGTATGTGTAAGAGTATTCGTATACAACCACGTGATCAAAATATGCGCAGATCAAGTCATTAATGACATAGCGTATATAGGTAGGTACTTATTATTCAGATGTCCTTTTTTTATTACGTACGCATTACATCCTCAGAGTCATGTCAAAAATGTTTAACTTATCTAGAACAATAGGATAATTCTTGAATAATGTCCTTCAGACAAAACTTATATTATATAAATTCGAACAACGCTAATTTTATAAGGAGGTGTCAAAAATTAGCATTGTATAACCTGAAAAGGTCGAAAATTTTTAATTGGAAATACTTTTTGCTTTCTTTAAATTATGTCAGGTGTAGGTAGATAAAAGTTTTTACAAATATGGTAAGAGTTGTTATTTAGTTTTATATTTATGGAAACAAATGTTCAATAATAAAAAGACAACAATAGATAAAAAAAAGTGGCTTCAAAAAAGATCGGACAGGAATACATTAGCTCTGCCTTTTAAAAAGAGAAAACATCAGTGATTGTGACATATTATGTTAGCTCTGGTTAGTAGGTGTAATAGGGACATGGATTTATAGATGGAAGATTTACTTGCTGTAAATATTAAATGTTTTAATACAGCAAATTAAAAAATTAGAACCAATTAAATGGATGCGGGAAGCTGTTTGATTTAATGAAGTCATGCTTTAGGCTGAACCGATATTACTGACCCTGAAAGGTGTACTGCGTGATTCTGTGGCCATTTTCTCAATTTGCCGGTAAAATATAGAACATGTTTAGTATTTCTATTGCGTAAATTTTGGTTAGAAATATTAAAAATGTAAAACACAAAACATTAATTGTTAATTTTCGCCACAATTATGGTAATAATTATATCGGAATAATAAAAGCTGTGTTCGCATGGCATGTCCATAGAGGCGCGTGCTGGGGCTATTGTAGGGCCCGAGAAACTATTCATAAATTGCAGGGCTCATAAGACTTCACCAAACAATATTGACGACTAGGCACACTTTTCAACAAATTAATTCAAGCCTACTAGATATTAAATACGTACACATCAACATTACTCAAAAAAGTTTAAACAAATATAAAATATAAAATAAAAAAAATACTATCAAATAAAAAAAAAAGATAACTAAAAAAAATACAATAAGAGGGATACTAACTCCACTAAAGGTAATCTTTAAACGCTTTGCTTTTCTGGCATAACCTGTTAATAACTATAGCCGTAGAAATGTTTGTTATTATATCAGGTTCGCAGGTCCTTAAAAACAAGGCTTCCAAATTCTCATCTTTAAGGCATTCACGTATGTATGTATGTATGTATTTAGCCGTATCGTAGGTTTTAAGGCTTAGGAGGGCCCTTCAAAGCAACTTTAAAAGGACCCACTGGGAAATTCCCAGTATCCCGGTGGGCCAGCACGCACCTATGCTTCTCTGTACATCGAAGAGTCACAGCTTTATGGCTTTTACATTTTACTCACTAATTACCGAACAGACATATTATATGACCATTTATTTCACAAAAATTTTTCAGGTTATAAATTAATTTAAAACAAAAACCTCCATTAATTGTATTATAATGATTTAAAAAAAATGCTTATAAGAATAAAGAACACATAAAGAGACATTATTTCTAAGCTTTCAGACTTCACCTGTTACTCTTTTATATTGCATATTATTTTAACAGTTGACTGATGTATATTAAGTAAAATTTATAATGGCCAAATCATACTTCGTACGTGTTTGTAAATATTTGTCCAATTTGTGAGCAACTTGAGACGATGCTCTGACTAACTGCTTTAACTTATCAACCAAAAGAAATGCTTTAAGATAAGGTCTGGAATGTTAAGTTGTATCTATATTACACATTATAATGACAATATTAAGAACCGGATACATTTTGTTTTTTTTTAATCAAACCACATCCAGTCTTTGGTGATTTGTGCGGTAGTCTGCGCGATTTTAAATAAGCGAAATCAGTACAGTTAAAGTAAGTAATATATAATAAAATATATATATATATATATATATATATATATATATATATATATATATATATATATATATATATATATATATATATATATATATATATATATATATATATATATATATATATATATATATATATATATATATATATATATATATATATATATATATATATATATATATATATATATATATATATATATATATATATATATATATATATATATATATATAAGGGTTCCAAGGTATGGTCCAAAGTTTGGGATCATTGATTGGATCAAAATAGGTAACAATTCTATTACTTTTTGCTCTATGCCCCTTCTTTACCGAGCTATAGTTTAAAGGTAACAATTGAAAATCGATTTTTTATTAATAACTTGAACGGCTTCTACGATCTGGGATTTTTTTATTGATTAATTCTAGCTAATAACTGCCTTGCATTAACTGCTATAAACATGCCCAGAAACCATCGAAGATACCAGGTCGGACTACCAAATTTGTAAAAAGCTCAAAATTTTTGGTAGTAGATTTTGACAGATTTGGACCTTAAGTACACTTTGAGCTATGGAATATCTTATTTAGAGCCCTCGATTATACCTTAATGATTTAAATCATTAACGCGAAAACCGAGTCCTATCAATAAGATAAAGTATACCTTTTTCCCATAGAAAACTTAGGAATCTACCAGTCAGGTCAAAATGTAAAATATGGCAACACTGCAAAAATTTTGAAGTTTTTACATATTTGATAGCCCCTGGTATTTTATGGTTTGGAGCATGTTTATAGCATTAATGCAAGGCAGTTATTAGCTAGAATTAATCAACAAAAAAAATTAGATCACAAGCCGTTCAAAAGTTATTAATAAAAATCGATTTTCAATTGTTACCTTTAAGAGCTAAAAGCTCGGTAAAGAAGAGGCATAGAGCAAAGTTATATGAAGTTGTGACCTTATTTTGATCCAATCCATGATCCCAAACTTTGGACCAACCTTTGGACACCCTTATTTTTTTTTTTTTTTTTTATATATATATATATATATATATATATATATATATATATATATATATATATATATATTTATATATTTATATATATATATATATATATATATATATTATATATATATATATATATATATATATATATATATATATATATATATATATATATATATATATATATATATATATATATATATATATATATATATATATATATATATATATATATATATATATATATATATATATATATATATATATATATATATATATATATATATATATATCGTCTTTCTGCATATTTCCAAAGTACAAAATATAACTTCAATTTTACAACGGTATATTATTGAACTCCCCAATACGCAAATTTAAACTACCCACCTATCTCTTACCGTTTCGGAGATCCCCATGATATTCATTCTTATCTTGGACCCACTGTATATGGCTTCTAAATTTTAGGTTAATATATTGTGCAATCAGTTGCCGATTTTGCATATAGTAAAATTTGCCTGTCACTTCTGATTTAACCGGAAACGGCGTGAATTTTAATATTTTAAATTTAACAGACCCTGTATATTTTTTAAGATTAGAAATCTACAAGTAGTTTCTAATATAAAACCTGTATTATATCATATACCTATCTTGATCTGTTTTCAAGAAAACGGCAATTGAAAGTGTCCAAACGACAGCACATTATGCAGTTATGAGGAATAACAAATGAAGATTATAAAAATTTAATAAATTTAAAAAAAAAATTTAAACCAAATATTACCTTAGTATTTATTTTTGTATGTAGGAGTGTAGTGCGAATTTATTTCTGGATTATGCGAATTTACCTTAAAATATATATTTATTTCTATTATTTACAACTGGCGCATTTTCAAATTTAGTTCCTACAAACCTTGATCCAGCTAATAAATCAAGCTTTACTGGTAAAATTTCGTTTTTTAAAATAAACTTTTTTAAATCACAATTCTGGTGTTAACATTTTTAGTATTTTAAAGTATGATTTAGATTTAGTCCGCCCAATAGGTATCTTTTTATTTTAACATATATTTGTGTAGGAATTAATTTTTTACTATTCATGTTATTTAAAAAATAAAAATTGAAATTAATTTGGAGAAGCAATCAATGACTAATGATCTTTTAAAAATATCCTTACCAAGTAAACATCATTACAATGCTTTTAAAGCAACAAAAATCACAATTTTCGTACATATATTGCTTACAGAGTGCCTGAAAAAATTATTAAACCAAATATGTATATCTCGTATAAAGTTAACTTTGAGTCCAGCATATACCAATAAAGATAATCTGAGCTAAAATTTACTGCATACGAATTAGCTTTTGCTCAAATATTTGTAGGGAAGGTTGATTTTCGGCTTAAATATTCTTTAACCCTCCGTCAAATTGAAGTCCATTTAAGGTAACCTGTAGCTAAGGTAATAATATCTGGCTAGAATAGTAACCTTCGGTTAATATATTGTTTTGCTACAATAAAATATCTTAAGAAATATTTAGGAATAACCCAAATTATAACTGGCAGGAAGCCTATAAAAATGTATAAATGGGGATCCTTGGGATCCTATTTGCTTTTCTATTCAGGATCCTTCCGAAATATGTAAACAAATTACCGAAACAATTCAACTAGGCATTGAGACCTATATTCCCCATACCAAAAAGAACCCCATAACTTCAAATCACAAACCGTGGTTTTTTAAATCCTGTGACAAAGCTAGACTTTTAAAAATTTAAGCCCACAAAAAGTTTCTCCAAAACCCCAGTCCCGAAAATTAACAAGCTAGCATCGAACCAAAAAAAAAGCACAAATTCTTTTTCACCCCTAATCTCCGAAGATGAAATTATTTCCACCTCTAAAGAAAAAGCCGAACTATTTGCCAAACAATTCTCTGCAAATTCTACTCTCGATCCTGCCAGTAATCTTCCTCTTCCAACAGTTGCCCCTGTTTCTCATAAAATGTCCGATATAATTTTTAAAGTCAAACAGATCAAGCGAATTCTCTCTTCTCTTAATACTAAAAAATCGTCTGGGCTGGATGGCATACCAGCAATCGTCTTAAAAAAATGTGCTCCCGAGCTTGCACCCATTCTAACTTGCCTCTTTCGAATCTCTTACGACAAGGGCATTTTTCCGGAGAGCTGGAAAGCTGCACGTGTGCAACCTGTCCCCAAGAAAGGATGCAATACTCTCTCTTCTAATTATAGACCTATATCTCTTCTTTCTGTTGTTTGCAAAGTAATGGAAAAAATCATTAATTCCCAAATCTTAAAGTATCTGGAAAAAATCAAGATCTTACATGACAGACAGTATGGATTCCGTCACAAAAGATCCACAGCTGATCTTCTTTTTATTGTCTAACACAACTGGAACAAGTCCCTTAAATTTTTTGGTGAATTCCAAATAGTTGCTCTTGACATGTCCAAAGCTTTCGATCAGGTATGGCATGATGGGCTTCTTAACAAACTTCCTTCTTACGGTCTTTCACCTAAGCTTTGCTCGTGGCTCTCCAGTTTCGTTTCTAATCGACATATATCAGTTATTGTAGATGGTCATTTCTCCAGGTTCTACCAAATTATTGCTGGGGTGCCTCAAGGCTCAGTACTGGCACCTACTCTATTTCTTCTACACATTAACGATCTTCTTTCTTCCACAATCAATCCCATTCATAGTTTTGCTGACGATAATACCCTCCACTCTAACATTCAATTTCTCAAGCCAGTCAATAAGCCTGATTTGGAAACCAAGCGTAGGTCAATGCGGATTTCTCTCTCACAAGACCTCAAACTTATTTTGAATTGGGGCGCCAAAAATCTTGTTCAGTTTAATGTCTCCAAAACACAGTCCTGTTCGGTGTCGCGAAAAAAGTCTGCCAGTGCTTATCCGTTACATATGGGCGGCCAAGTTCTGCAGAACAAAGAGTCGTTTAATCTTGTCGGCGTTACTTTTGAGAATAACCTTAACTCGCACAAACACATTACATCCATAGCCTCAGCAGCTTCAAAAAGCTTGGATTCCTCTTTCGAGCCAGAAAGTATTTCTCTTCTTCCAATCTGTATATTCTGTATGTGTCCCAAATTAGACCCTCTTTAGAATATTGTTCTCATGTCTGGGGAATGGCGTCTCCTACAACACTTAGCATTCTGGACTCCATTCAGAGAAGAGCTGTTCGTCTTATTAAGGATCCATGCTTACAGAGAGGCTCCCTCCTCTTGCCCACCATCGAGCTGTGGGGGATCTGTCGCTCTTCTATAGGTATTTTCACGGCTTCTGCGCAGAGGAGTTGGCCAGTATAATTTCTCCTTTGGCAGCTCCCAACAGAGCAACACGTAGTGAAACTTTTATGAATCATTTTACAGTTCAACTAGAGAGGGCCTGAACTTCCCTCTTTCTTCATTCCTTCATTCCTGGAGTGTCCAGACTATGGAACCTGCGCCCCGCAGAAGTTTTTCCTTCTCCTCCCAGTCTCCAAATATTTAAGTCCCGTGTGAGCAAACCCCCTCTTTCCACACTTAAGACACCCATGGTACGTTAGTACTTAGGCCTCAGGCGCGGTTATCCCAAGATAAAAAAAATAAAAGAAATAATACACTGATCACTGTTAGTACTTTTTTGTAGATGCAGCTCGCTTTAACTTAAAATGTGTTTGATGCAGAAACAAAATATTTGATCTATATGCTTATGTTCTTGTTAAAGTTAGATATATTTTTAGTGGGATATACATGTCACAAATTTAAAGTCCAGTAGTAGAAAATCCTAAGGGGTATAAATATTCCTAGACGAACTAATTAACAAACCAATATCCCCTACTTTTTTTTGTTTCTTATATTGTCACCCCAGAAGAAGTGACATAACTCAAACAAACTTAGATTTGAAAAAATGGCCAACAAAAAAATTTGAGAAGTTACTACGTAAGCTGTAATTAAATATTCATTAAATATTTTTTTATACCAAATAAGAAATTGTTCACACTATTGATAGCATTTTATGATTTTTAATTGTTTTGATTTTAAGTCAAAAGAATATATTTCTGCCTATTTTTTGGCTTAACGTACTTGTCCTGATAATAATAACATAATTAACACAAATAGGGTGGGTCACTTTTAGAGTAGTATTTGAGTAATATAACTTTTCCAGGGTATTCTCTATTTTATATGATTTTTCCTATTCCAGGGTATTCTCTATTTTATCTAATTTTTCCTATATAAGGCAATTGCATTTCTAAACTTATGTCACTTCTCTTCCGGATGATCGATCTTGGAACTGCATTCTATGTGTTTTTAATGGTTTAATCCCAATACTTTTTATAACTACCCACTAAAAGAGCAAACTAGTGAAGTTAAAAAACTTGTTTATTTGCTCTTAATAATTTTTACATACTTTTTATGACTGTTGTTCAGGTTATTTATTGGATACTGTGCCAGGGTCGTTAAAAGTGATAAACTCAGGAGTAATGGTGCATACGTCGATATATTCATAATTAGTAAAGTTTTTTTATAGAACTTGTTGCACAAACAACAGATAATAAACAAAAGCAAGATTTCTGGTAAAACCGTGTGCATGACTTATTTTTAAAAGAATTGTCGCGTAGAGCGGCTAGTGAATCAAGTTTTCTCGTTATAGTGTGTTTTTAAAAATTTTGATGTCAGTTAAAAACCCATAAGTAAGTAGCATGTCCGCATGTAAAGTCTATTATCAAAATAAATTCCAGTGATGTAATGTTAGGTCGATGGATAGTCCAAACGCGGTAAATTAAAGAAGAGCAGGTTACAGTAGCCTAAATACTTTGTGATGTTATGGTGTCTTCTAGTTTTGTACACTCGCGTTTTGTACACACAGAAATTTACCTGAAATATTCTCGTTTTGTATACTGAATTATTTAATCAATTTTATGCTTCACTTTTTGTACACCCACTATTGTGACGACCCAAATAACCAACCAAATAAATACCATATTAAAAGTTATTTAAATTTGGGTAATAACTTCTACGTAGAAATAATTTGGACAAAATTTAAAATCCCTTAGTTTTGGTCGGTCATGGTTAGTTCTGGTTAGTTAAAGCGGCTTTTTAGTTTCCCCGGTTATATTTTAGACGTGATAAAAGTAGAAACAGTAAACTTTTCCGTTTAGGTAGATAGTTAAAACATATATTATTATTAAACTATTTTAATATTACTATTATCCAATTAAATATTTTATATTTCTGCATCCGATATGTAAGCAATAAATATTTTGTTATTTAGTTATAAAATTAGTTTTAATTTATTTTACCGTATTTTATGAACCATCAGAGACAGAAACCTACCTCAGTTTTTGGTGTACGAAACGAGATGTCGAATACTGAATAATAAATTTTGTGTACAAAATAACAATATTTAGGGGAAATTTTTGAGATGTACGAAACGCGAGTGTACAAAACAAGAATAAATCGATGTTATTGCAGGTCGTAATGACAAATACTTTTAAAAATTAAAAAGGTTTCAGATGTTTCGGTGACAACTTGGTCACTGTTTTTAGGATAGGAACTAAAAAAACAAAACCTTATAACATGCAAACAATCATTGAAAAAAATTTTTATACAGGGTTTAACAATAAGGATGGGATACGTTTAACAGTGATTTAATTTACTTAGTGGCGTGAGTACAAATATAACCGAGGGATTAAAAAAAAAATTGGTACGCCTCTGGTACTTTTTTTTTGATAATTTTCTCAAATTTAATTTTTTGTTTTAAATAAAATGTGCCTTAAGTTTTTTTTTTGTATATCCCGTAATTTTTTCGTAATTAAGCTTTTTGTAAACACCAATTAATTGATTGCGTACTCAGGAAGATAATGTAGAAATATGAAAAAAATGTAAAAAACACAGCATTTGAATCTGAAGATAAGGAGGGTGATAGATATCACGGCACCTAGGCCTCAGTAGGCCCGTTTTGCTTCCTCCTAAAGGGGACTCCTCACTCAATACGGGCCAAGGGGTAAATAAACATCATACAACGGTATTGTCCACTTTGAAAATACACAAATATTATTCGTATAAATTCGAAAAGCATCAAGAGCTGCAGAAAGGAGATAAGGAGCAAAGAATGGCATTTTGTTTTGAAATGATGGAAAGAGCAAATAACGATAGGAATTTTTTAAGAAATATTTGTTTTACCAAGTAATGTACATTCACCCTCAACAATGAACCAAATATTTAGAATTGCCGGTATCGAAGCCAAGAAAATAAACATCGCTTTGTTTATACTCGGACACAATATCCCCAAAAATCAAATGTATTTGTGGGAATTATTGGACCCTTTTTTTATGGACTATAACCTGACAGCAAAAACCTATTTGGACTTATTTCAAAATCAAATTGTACCCGCCTTGGAAGAAGTTGTTCGGGAAGATCAAATGATCTGGTACCAAATGGATGGTTGCCCCGCCCATAATGCCCGTATGGTTTGAGAATACCTGGAAAATGCTTTTGACGGCAATATTATTGGTCCACGGTACCGGATACTTTGGCCAGCCAGGTCTCCTGATCTTTCACCAAATGACTTCTTTCTGTGGGGTCACTTAAAAAGTGTCATTTATAAAAGTGTAAAATTTGATAATACAAAGCAGCTACAAAACGCTGTTTCGTTAGAATGTAATAAAATTTCGCAATATCTACTTAGCAAGGTTAGAAATGAATTTTATGATTGGTTGGGTTATTGTTTAGCTGTTAATGGGGGGTTGTTTGAACATTTGATTAATTAATGTTCTTATGCAATTCTCTATTATTTTTAAAAACGTTATTGTATTTTATTTCATTTTATTTTTCCACACCTAGTAAAATATAAAGAGTTCAGTTCTTCCTTTTTTCGGATCTATTTTCGATCTTCTGAGTTAAACATTTACAATTATTTATTGCATGTATGTGTGTATGTATGTTTTGACTTATTTTTAAAAACTTGTCACATGGACATTTAAAAAAGACATATAATTACTTAAAATAAAATACTAATGGTTAATTAACAATAATTAATCAAACACAAAAAAAAAAAATCCAAAAAATGCTGAAAATTTTGGTTCCCAGCTGTAATATATTTTCCAGTGCGTTTTTTTGCGGATTCTTTTATTTTATATTTTTTAATTTCCTCCATAATAATTCAAAAGATTATAAGTCTTTTTTAAATGCCCATGTCACTTTAAATGTTTATGTAAACTTACTTTACGACACTTCAGACACCCTATGTATGTCAGTATTTAGGGTTCAGCCTTCGTGAACTGTCCCAAGATAAAAAAAATCTCACAAGTTTTTAAAAATGACTCAAAACATACTTAATGATATTTGTGTTTTTTTACATTTTTTTCATGTTCCTACATTTTCAGACGCAATGGATACATTGCTATTAAGAAAGTATTTAATTATGGTCAAATGACAAGAGATTCAAAGAAAACTCAAGGGGTACATTTTGTTTAAAACAAAAAAATAAAATTTGAGAAAATGATAAAAAAACTAGCCGTGCGTACCACATTAAAAAAAATCTACGGAAATATCTGTACGCATGCCACTTAGTAAATTACGAAGACCATTTTTTCCTCTTACTAGCGCACCATCAAATTAAGCTTTGGCTAAAATTTCGTTTTATTATCTTTAAGCGTTCAGATGTTATTACACTTAAACGTTTTTTTTTAGTTATAAAACACCCTGTACCTTAGAAACCAATACTCAATAACCAAAACTAACCAAATATATATATATATATATATATATATATATATATATATATATATATATATATATATATATATATATATATATATATCAGTCTTTCTTTCGAAAGTAAAAACAGTAGTATATGTATGTATGTATGTAACGGAAGTTTTCAACGTTATTTTCACCTATTTTGAAAAGTCTGATTAACTTGAAAATCTGTACAGGGGTCAAGAGCCAATGACAATACAATTATTTAATAACTTTGTTCTAATGCCCTGACTAAACTATAGGATCATCGGAATAAAAAGAAAAAAATATATAAATTACTTTGCAGGCTAAGTGTATACCATTCACAGAATGAAGGTAAATGTCGTCTTTCTTTATCAATATAATTTTAAAAAAATATTACTCCTGAAATGTAGGTAAAGCAAATAAATCATATAAATATGGGACCATAGATGTCGCTACAGCAACATCTATGGTAATTTTGAACTAAAGAACTTTGAAAAAATTGTACAGAAATTCCATTCAAAACCCTTAAATTAAAACAAAACCTAATTCAAAAAAAAAAATAAACAGGAACGAAGATAATTTAGATTTATTGACAAATAAAAGATATACGTAAAATTGAGGCTCTTGATTAAAATTATTTTTGATGTTGCTTTGAGACTAAAAAATAAAAAACTAAATTAAAGTTTAAAAAACTAAACTAAAAAGTAGAAAATATTTTTAAGTATAAAGGGTTTCTGTTACAGTGATAGAAAGTTTAATAATCAATTATGACTAATTAATTTGAAATAAAAGTAAAGTAAAAATTAAGTTATTAACAAAATAAATCGATTATAGTAAAAAAGCGTGGAGTGTCTGATATAAAATGTTACAATTATTTTATTGGTAGCTATTAACAAAATTAGAGTTATTATAAAAATATCTTAAATGGCACCCTATGCGTTTTTATTATAATTGAATTATTTTGTTAATAATTTACACCAACGATCGATAGGAGATATATACATTTTTTGCTTACACACAATAATAATTTTAACATTTTTCTTTTCTTTAAGAATATCCACGTATTTTATGAACGTTTAAATTTTATCAGCAAGTCAAGAATTTTGTGATTTTTAATGGTTTTTCACAAGATACCTTGAGGACTTTGGTAAAAGTTTACTTATCAGACACTACGCTGATTTTGATGTTTTTTTTTGCATACAAAGATTTTTTGGGGCGCTGATCACGAATCTGCAATCAATTGATTCCGAAAAACTTTGGCTGGACTGAAAATCCTTGCAAAATATACATTCAAAAGTAGTCATCAAAACAAAAATGTCAAAGCGAATTTGCACATTTTATAACT
>JAHBCN010003752.1:15000-71282 GCA_019359885.1 Listronotus oregonensis | reverse complement strand
GTGTTGAATAACCGTTTTTACTGTGCGTTTCAAAAATGTTGTTTTACGAGAATATAACTATGTCGCGCCGAAATCATTTGTTATTAGATGCAAAACAGGTTGTGAAAAATGTGTATGAAACTTTAATCAGTAGAGGACTAACTAAACAAGATGCTTTAAAAGAAACCTGTCTACTTACAAAAACTCCAATAGTGATCAGGACCTAATAAGAAGGAAAATATATTGTCTTTATAAAAGCAGAGTTGTTCCTACCTTGGATAAACTGAAAAAGAAGCTAGACGAAGACGAAACTAATATAAATATTAGCCGTGTCACCCTCCATAGAGCTGTTTGTAAAATGGGAAGTAAATACCGCAAAATAGACAACAGACAAGTAGTAATGGAATCGCACAGATTACGCACTTGGAGATTTAATTACCTTCAAGAAATTAAAAGATACAGGTTAGAAAACAGATTCATAATTTACCTTAATGAAACATGGTTCGATACACATGACACAGTATCCAAAGGTTGGGTTGATTTCAGTCAAAACTGTCAGACGAAAGCACCTTCAAATAAAGGAAAACGCATTACCATAATACACGCTGGTTCAAAGGACGGATTTGTCCCAAACTGCTTGCTGTTGTCTGTAAAGAATATTAAGAATTCTAGCTTGGATAATCATGAGGATACAAGTGCAGAACTTTTTGAAAACTGGTTTCAAAATTATCTTTTAAAAAATATTCCAAACAACAGTGTTATTGTCATGGATAACGCAAGCTACCACAGCCGTCTGCTACACAAAGCATCAGCTTCATCCAGTTCAAAAACTGAAGTCCAGAAATATTTGTTAGAAAATGATATTTATTTTGAATTCAGTTACAAAAAAGCGCAACCTTTAAAAGTCCTAAATTCATATGCAATTAAAAAACAATATGTATGTGATAATTTGGCTGAACAAGCTGGGCATACTGTCTTACGTTTTCCTCCGTATCACTGTATGTTTAACCCCATAGAGAATTTGTGAAACCAAGTAAAATCAAAGATCAGAGCAGAAAATGTTACACCTACTTTAAGTCCCAGTGTTATAAATTTGATGAAAAATGTAATTACTAACATACCAGTTGAGAGCTGGAAAAATTCAGTACAGCGCATTATAAAATTGAGGACTCTTACGTTTCTATACAAAACAACCTAAATCCTATTGTAATTAATTTCAATGATGACTCTGATAGTGAAACAGAATGAGATTTAGATCATTATATTAAAAATGTAATTATGTATTAAAACTTTGCATATATTTAATTTCTTACTGTTATTTTAAGATTATACTTACCTAAATAAACAATAAATTATAAATCAAAAGCTAACACTATACACTATTATCGCCTCATATTTATGAACAATAATAAAAATACCAGTTAGTTGTAAACTAACGTTGCCATTTTAAAATTTAGTGCTTTATTATTATCAAAAAATCGTACAGCGAAAAGATTAACCATGAGTTACACTACAGAAGAAAAAGTATTGATGCTTAAATGGTACTATCAAGGAAATAGGTATCAAAAAGTATCAGACATGTTCGCTGCTCAGTATCCGAATAGACCGACACCCGAAAAATCAACAGTCGATGGGACTATCAAAAAATTTAAGACCAAAGGCACAGTTATAAATAATGCAGACGTGAAGCAAGAAAATATCAAAGAAAAGAAAATGTAAGGGATGATAGAGACTTGGAAGTTTTATTGCACGTGGAAGAAAATAAAGGGAAGGTGAGCACAAGGAAACCTCAGGGTATTATAGAAAAATATGAAAGACATCAAGAGCTAAGGGATGGGGATGAAATAGGATGGCAGGAATTTTGCTTTAATATGATGGAAAGGGAAAACATGGACATGAATTTTTTTTAAATATTTGATTTACTGATGAATGCTCATTTACATTAAACAATGAACCTAATCATCAAAATTACTAATACTGAAGCAAAGAAAACCAACACAGATTTGTTAAACTGAGGAAGCAATATCTACAGAAAGTAAATGTTTGGACGGCGATTTTCGGACAACCTAATTTTGGACCATTTTTTCTTCATCGAAATTTAAATGCAGAATATTATTTGGAACTACTTGAAAAGCAAACTTTATTTCTATATTCCGCCCGACGATGCACCATTCGGTATAACTATTACAACAATTCGTTAAGTAACTTGCTCAACATTTGGCTACACGAGGTTCCAGGTTTCGGTTCCAGCGAGGACTCAGGCAATTATAAGACTTTATAGGCATGCACATGTACATTCTATTTACTTCAGTCACTGGAAAGAAAAATACGTCATTTCCTCCGAATTCTTTATAACTGCATAAATTTTTCTGAAAATTTAAGTTAAAATTTTTTTTATCACCCCCTTTAAAAGCCCTACGCTCAAGGTGCGTTTTGGGGTTTTTGGGTGAAACTCCCCCCCATTAAAAAAAAAATTTAAAAAATCAGATTTAAAATTTTTAAAATTTTAACTGTTATTTATTTATGTGTCTTAAATATTGTTACGTGTTCTTCAACATGAATATTTATTATTCACAATTTTTAACCCTTGGAAACCTTTAAAAACTAATACCATTTATAAAAATAACATGAAAAAAAGTTTTAACGGCTTAAAACATTTCAATTATGTATTTAAATAACAATATTAATTAATATCCTACTCATATAATAATTTATTATTAACTAAAACATTTTAACCCTTATAACCACCTCCTTTAATGAAAATGAATAAAAAAATATTTGTAACGATTTAAAACATTTTTAGTGTTGATATTTCTTTTTACAAAAGGTTAGTTCTTGCTACAGAATATCTTTTTATAATATTGCATTTTTAATTCACCCTTAAAACCACCCCTTTTTTTTTTTTTTTTTTTTTTTTTTAAAATAATTTAAAAAATATATTTTAATTTAAAAATTTTTATATTATTCTTTTTTGAAACAAAAAAATTGCTGTAAAAATATCTTCGTATCATTATTGCAATATTTCAACTCTTAAAACCAGTCCTTTTTGCTAAAATGAATTTCAAAATATATTTTACGATTTAAAACATTCTTAGTTGTTTTTAGAAAAAAATCATTCTTTTACTTAATAAATAACCTTTATTATAATTGCAACGTTTCAACCCTTATAGCTACTCCTTTTTACAAGAATGAATTAAAAAATATTTATAAATGCTATAAAATAAATAATTTTTTGATATTCCAAAATTTATTTTAAAAAGTACTATTAGTTTTTTGCAATAACTTCGGTAATTTTAATGCTACGACATCCATCCAAAAACCGTTCTTAAGAAAATTTAATGGGATTTAAGGCTATGATTGTTAGAATGTTCTAAACTTCTTCATATTTAAACAGTCAAGTGCCAAAGGGCCGGAGACAGGTTCTCCATGCGCTATAAAACAAAACTTTAACCAGCTATCTCTCCGTTATTTTTTAAGCTACAGCAAAAATAGAAACACCAAAATTATAACTAAGAAAAAAACTAACATTTTTGTATATTATTATTTTTTACGTATTTTTTATAGTTTTCGAGTAATTTAATAAAAAATATATTTTTTTAATATTTACAAAAAATATACATATTTTAATCATGTTTAGACGTTATAATCTGGCTAAACTTATAAATCTCATAAAAACCACCAAAATAAAGTAAATTGTAGAAGAAATATAATTAATTTCAATCCTAACGAACATGACGATAATTTTAATGCGCTTTTTTTTTACAAAAATTCGAGAAATCCATCCTTTTTATGCTCTTATCTCACGAAAATCTTATGCGAAAAACTTTTACTAGTGCTCATTTTAAAGCTCTTTTTAAGCTCTTTAAAATGTGTTTTATGAGTTTTTTTTAATTTACCCGTTTGCCGCTATTTGACGCGAAATGTTTGGGTTCAAGGATACAACAAAAAATTCCTTTTCTTTGACCAGCCATATCTCAATTTACATTTTACGTACAACACTCATAAAAAAAACGAATCTTTTTTATAAGCTTTAATTTTTTTTTCAATATACTTTTTTTCGTAAAACCCTTAGTTTTGGAGTTATTAATTAAAAAATTTGACTTTTATAAACCAAATAACAAATTTTCTTTTTTGTAATATGGGACCCTGTATAATAATACATTTATCCACATCCTATAGGTCGTACATTATTCTTTGTGATCGACTGCTGGGTATTGATTCAATTGTGCAAACCTTTTAGCAATATTAACTTGCGAGTAAATCCACCATGAATATTATCCATTATCCCCTTTGTTCTCGTATGAAACGAATTTCCAACCTATATTTTCTACTGCCGAGACTACATAAATTTGCCTCATTTTATTTTGGGGTTTTGCATCAGAATAATATAAAGAATACCAAAGGTGTTTTTTAAAATGCGTTGTGCACACTAAAGCTGGATTTTCATTTGTAAATTTTTCTTTGGGTAAATTTATTACCTTCAAGAATTTATACTAAAATTATACTGAAAACGTTTAAAAAAACTAGCTTTTCTTTAGAAAATTGCCGAAATAATTTAATTGGGCATTGAGATCTATAGACCAGGATCCCGTGGGTTTTTTGAAAGATATATAAAATTTGACTGCAGCAATTATATATATATATATATATATATATATATATATATATATATATATATATATATATATATATATATATATATATATATATATATATATATATATATATATATATATATATATATATATATATATATATATATATATAATTTTTTGAATCTTTTTAATTTTTTTTTCTAAGTTATTCACAACATGTCCTTCAAATCAGTCAATAGGATTTTCTAGTTCTACAACAAATTTGCCAATTTTAGGGGTGCTACTGTACTTATTACTAACTATGGGATAAAAATAGCAGATGGTAGATAAGTATATTCCATAAAGAAAAAATGAGCTGTTCTACAAAAATAGTGATAGGCAGAGCTAGTTCTGCAATATTGTGCTTTTTTAAATTTTCCAAAAATGTTCCTCTATTGAAGATTTTTTAAATATTAAGAAAAAAAGGTACATGCTTGCCCTTTTTTTATTACAAGGGTTTTTCGTTCATTAATTTTCAACTTAATTCGTGCAATATTTTCTTAGTTAGATTAGAATAAAAAATAAAAATACATTTCGATAGATTTAACTGCCTTTTAAAAATTAATTTCTCAAAAAAATTAAATAAAAATTAAAAAAGGAATGTCATTTTTCGCAAAATAAAAATATTAAAAAATCATATTCATAGTCAACTTTAAACATTCCTGGAAAACCAAAATTAATACTTCTTCTGATGTTTACTAAATATTTTTTTCTGAAATAAGTATTTATTTTAATTTATTATTTTTTTAAGTAAAAAAAATTCTGAATATAATTATTCTTCATCACTTTTTACATCAAAATCATCATAACTGTCTTCGGTATAATCATTATTTGCGAAAAACCGTCTGAAAACGTTTTTTTTTTGGTTGAAAAATTGACATTTTCAATTGCGAATAACTCGAAAAAAATGCCTTTCGGAAAAAACAAAAGTTGCTTGAAATTAGTCAATTTATTCACTTCCGTACTTATTTTTGATAAAAAAATTCCACCCACGAGAAGGGGTGGCATTCACCCCCAGGGAAAAAGCGGCAATTTTTGAGGGGTAAACATTTTTATAGAAGATATTAACTAATAGTTTATTTTAAATTTTATACACAGTCGCTGAGTTCCGAGGTAATAATCTAAGGTGACACCGCTACCAGTTTTTTCCAATAATTTTCCTGGATATTTCCATCGACATTTTTTTATGCTATCAGTTTCCACCGCCACGTATCGATACATACATTTCATCCCTCGACAACGGCTCTGACAAAATGGCCCGACGATGGAAGCAAATGAGCGGGGGGCGGCGGGGGCGAATGCGTGTAGAAGGCAACGGCGGCATTCCCCCCGATTAAAGGGGGGAAAGGGGAGCCGAAGCGGCTCAGCGGCGGTTGTATAGGCCGCACCCGTGATTACGAGAGGGTGCGTTTGGCGGGGGATAAATGCATCGAAGGCGAACGTTTGGATGTGATCTACAGGGTGTTTTATAAAAAGAATTTGACGATCTTGTCAAAAATAATAGTTTTTTTAATTATTTTTTTACATAATAAGTTAGTTTTTATACGATTTTGACTTTTATGTGTTGTGTGTGTGTGTTTGTGCTTAATTTTAAATTTCACGGTACCAAGAAAGGGAGAAATCAAAGTAAAACCAAATTTTCCAGGTTTTTCTTAAAAATTTCCAACTAAAGATTTAGGGGAAGAAACCTCTGCAGGTTGCAGGTCCTATGTTCTAGATAACTTAGGAATAAAGGGCGCAAATAGCGGTTTTTTGAGAGTTGCATAATAACTATATATGCAATAGAGATTAATAAAAATGTCAAAATGACAGTTTTATTATTCTGTAAAAATATTGTTTTAATCGTTTTTTTCTTTGTTTAAGGTTTTACCTATTTCTACTTGTCATGTGATATCTAATTACTTATTAAATTTATGGCTGTTTTGTCCCCACAAACACTGCTAAAACCATGAAAGAAAACAACATTAAGGGATAAGCGGTTTTTTTTATTCTAAATTTATATTTAAATGGGAATATCCGTAAACAATTAAATATAGGGAAGATATGCCAGATAAAAAAATACATACCCCAAATTATTTTTTTTCTTTAACCCCCCATATTTTTTTTTTTCTTTATACTCTAGACCAAAAAAGGGGATTATTGTTATTTTCCTATACCAAAAAAAGCCGTTTTGAGTATTTAGAAAATTTAAAAAAAAACAGACCATTTTTAAAAATTGTTTACCCCCCGTAACATATAACGAGCTGCTTGTAATTAAATTAATTACTTAGCCCAAGGTTTAAGAACTATCACAAAAGTTTTACCTTTAAAATTATATATATATATATATATATATATATATATATATAAAATTTAATATATTTTAAAAAAAAAAAAAAAAAAAAAAAAGGGTACAAACAATCTTAAGGCTTTCAATTTTTTTAGGTGGGTACCAGCACTTAAGAAAAATATCTACGAAATATAAAAAAGGAAAATCAAATGTTGTAAAGCAAAGTGTTTTTTTCATTTGGAATTGGGTATTTTGTTTTTATTTTGATTAAATTTTATATTCGATGTCTTCACTGGCACCAACGCCCTTAAAAAATTATAGACCCCTAATTTGTTTCGTACCTACATTGGTACCTGCTTTTTACTTCGTTTTTGTTGGTTAATTTAGTGTATGTATACAAAATATTATTTTATAATTTTAACTGAATTTTTTTGAAGACAATTTAATTTTTTTAAACTACCTTTTTACTACAACTAACATTAGGTATATACAGCCTCCTAGCTTAAACATTAAACTTAAAAATAATAATAATTATACAAATTTCTATTTTCGTTTTTAAGAAATACGTCTGCGGATAGACGATCTCAAAAGGAATCTTATAATGGTATAGTCTTTTGACGGATTATACCCCAATAAACCTTTAACGATTTTATTACCTATTGTTATTGGGTAAACCCATTTGTTCATAAGGGCAGGTATTTCTTGAGTATCAACCATTAAGCATCTAAATATTTTGGCTAATATTTTAGTGGCAGTGTTAAATAACCGTTTTTACTGTGCGTTTCGAAAAAGTTGTTTTACGAGAATATAACTATGTCGCGTCGAAATCATTTGTCATTAGATGTAAAACAGGTTGTGAAAAATGTGTATGAAACTTTAATCGAAGGCTAATTAAAACAAGAAGCTTTAAAAGAAACCTGTCTACTTACAAAAACTCCAATATCATCGATAAGGGATATTATTATTAGTGATGAATTAAACAAAAGAAAAAAACCTAGTGATTTTCAATCTCACCGCATAGACAATAGTGATCAGGACCTAATAAGAAGAAAAATATATTGTCTTTATGAAAGCGGATTTATTCGTACCTTGGATAAACTGAAAAAGGAGCTAGACGAAGACGAAACCAATATAAATATTAGCCGTGTCACCTTCCATAGAGTTGTTTGTAAAATGGGATTTAAATACTGCAAAATAAACAAAAGACAAGTAGTAATGGAATCGCACAGATTACGCACTTGGAGATTTAATTACCTTTAAGAAATTAAAAGATATAGGTTAGAAAATAGTTCCATAATTTACCTTGATGAAACATGGTTCGCTACACACGACACAGTATCCAAAGGATGGGTTGATTCCAGTCAAAACTGTCAGACGAAAGCACCTTTAAATAAAGGAAAACGCATTACCATAATACACGCTGGTTCAGAAAACAGATTTGTTCCAAACTGTTTGCTGTTGTCTGCAAAGAATATTAAGGATTCTAGCTTGGATTTTCATGAGGATACAAGGTCAGAACTTTTTGAAAACTGGTTTCAAAATTATCTTTTAAAAAAATATTCCAAACAACAGTGTTATTGTCATGGATAACGCAAGCTAACCACAGCCGTCTGCTACACAAAGCACCAGCTTTATCAAGTTCAAAAACTGAAATCCAGAAATATTTGTTAGAAAATTATATTTATTGTGAATTCAGTTACAAAAAACGCAACTTTTGGAAGTCCTAAATTCATATGCAATTAAAAAACAATATGTATATGATAATTTGGCTGAACAGGCTGGGCATACTGTCTTACGGTTTCCTCCGTATCACTGTATGTTTAACCCCATAGAGCATTTGTGGAACCAAGTAAAATCAAAGATCAGAGCAGAAAATGATACACCTACTTTAAGTCCCAGTGTTATAAATTTGATAAAAAATGTAAAAATGTAATTACTAACATACCAGTTGAGAGCTGGAAAAATTCACTACAGCACATTATAAAAATTGAGGACTCTTACATTTCTATCCAAAACAACATAAATCTATTGTAATTAATCTCAATGATGACTTGATAGTAAACAGAATAGATTTAGATATTGAGATTAAAAATGTAATTATGTATAGATAATGCAGTTATAAATTTATTAAAACTTTGCATATATTTAATTTCTTAATGTAATTTTAAGATTATACTTACCTAAATAAACAATAAATTATAAATCTTTATATTATTAAAGTCCGTCCCTAATGTTTAATACCTACCGATCCGCAGTTTTATTGCTGTCGGCAGGTATAATCCATAAATGAAGGCAAGAGCTAACACGGTATACTTTAGGACAGACTATACCATTTTACCTTTTAATGCATAAAACCTAAGAATAAAGATCATAAAATTCCGAGGTACATTTTTTATTCAAAGTATTTGCCCTGTGACCTCAAACTTACTTTTTAATTAAGTAATTAAAAGTGAGACCCGACCTCCTTTTCGTAGATAACTTTCTCCAATCAATTAAAGAGTGATAAAAACTTTAAAGCTTCCCATAAACAGTGATAATATGCCCCCAATTATGCTAAAATAACCGGGTCGATCCGGAGCACTTTGCGCAGATATAAATGGGGTTAAAAGCCGACTGACACCGCACTCATGAATAAAGAAACACACACTTGCTCTAACACCCTCTAACAGGGGACATTTACTAAATGAAGTAGGATTATCGCCCCTCTTGTGGATTATATGGACTTATTGCCTGTGTAGGTATACAGGATTTTTTAGAACTAAATGAAAAACTCTTTGATCTTGAGTTGAAGATGTATCCCATCAAAAAGATTTATGAAAAATAGAGGCCAAGTTCCTAATTAAAAATTTCGGCCACTTAAAATACTGGGATCAAAAATTATACCAAGTTCTTTTTTGACTTGGCAAGTTTATTATTGATCTGTCTGTATCAATAATAATATTTTAATAAAAATATTTAGCTAAAGTACAAAATCGTGTGAACAAAAATTGACCTATTTTTGAACAAAAAAAAAAAAAAATGCAAAAAAGAACAACAAATTACCAAACAATTTAACTAGGCATTGAGACCTATATTCCCCACACTAAAAAGAACCCCATATCTTCAAATCACAAACCGTGGATTTCTAAATCCTGTGACAAAGCCAGACTTTTAAAAATTCAAGCCCACAAAAAGTTTCTCCAAAACCCTAGTCCCGAAAATCGACAGGCTAGCATCGAAGCAAGAAATCAGTATAATCAAACCATCTCAAAGGCAGAAGACCGTTTTAACAATCAGATAAAAGATAAAGTTCTCTCCTGCTTAAATGGCAGTAAAGCTTTCTGGTCCTTTGCCAAAAATATTAGTCAAAACTTTTGCACAAATTATTTTTCCCCTAATCTCTGAAGATGGAATTGTTTCTACCTCTAAAGGAAAAGCCGAACTATTTCCAAACAATTTGCTCCCAATTCTATGCTTGATCCTCCTATTAATCTTCCTCTTCCAAAAGTTGCCGCTGTTTCTCATAAAATGTCCGATATAATTTTTAAAGTCAAACAGATCAAGCGTATTCTTTCTTCTCTTAATACTAAAAAATCGTCTGGGCTGGATGGCATACCAGCAATCGTCTTAAAAAAATGTGCTTCCGAGCTTGCACCCATCCTAACTCGCCTCTTTCGAATCTCTTACGACACGGGCATTTTCCCGGAGAGTTGAAAAGCTGCACGTGTGCAACCTGTCCCCAAAAAGGATCTAAATCTCTTCCTTTTAACTATAGACCTATATCTCTTCTTACTGTTGTTTGCAAAGTAATGAAAGAATTAATTAATTCCCAAATCTTAAAGTATTTCGACAAACAGCTGATCTTCTTACCTTTATCTCACACAACTGGAACAAGTCCCTTGAGTTTCTTGGTGAATCCCAAATCGCTGCTCTTGACATATCCAAAGCTTCCGATCAGGCTTCTTAACAAACTTCCTTCTTACGGTCTTCCACCTAGGCTCTGCTCTTGGCTCTCCAGTTTCCTTTCTAATCGACGTATATCAGTTACTGTAGATGGTCATTCTTCCAACTTTTACCAAATTAGTTTTGCAACACTTAGCATTCTGGACTCCATTCAAAGAAGAGCCGTTTGTCTTATTAATGATCCAACGCTTACAGAAATTCTTCCTCTTCTTGCCCACCGTCGAGCTGTAGGGGATCTGTCGCTCTTCTATAGGTATTTTCACGGCTTCTGCTCAGAGGAGTTGGCCAGTATAATTCCTTCTCTGGCAGCTCCCAACAGAGCAACACGTAGTGCAACTTTTATGAATCCTTTTACAGTTCAGTAAGAGAGGCCCCGAACTTCCCGCTTTCTTCGTTCCTTTATCCTTAGAGTGTCAAGACTATGAAACCTGCTGTCCGCAGAAGTTTTTCCTTTTCCTCCCAATCTCCAAATATTTAAGTCCCGTGTGAACAAACTTCCTCTCACCACACTTAAGACACCCACGGTACGTTAGTATTTAGGCATCAGCCTTCGTGGAACTGTCCCAAGATAAAAAAAAGTGCCGGTACGAGAACGATTTAGAAGCTGACCAGCTTGCCGATAGCGCGCTACTCCGCCCTCTACAAAACAATAAAAATTATCGATATTTAGGTATCGACCAAAACCGGACTCAAGATGTTAGAGCTGTGGAGACCGAGCTCAGAAGCAATTACAGGCGACGTTTACGGAAAATTTGGGAATCCGAATTATCTGGAATAAATAAGGTCTTTGCTACTAACATTGCTACCAGTTTCTGTATTCCCTTTTTCCCCTCTCTTTGCAATAGTTTATGTCAAGTTTTTGAAGACCCGGGGAGGGTTTCCTACTAGCCATGCCACAATAGGAGAAAAACAATTGGATTTTTTACCAAAAAAGCACAGTTTTCATTTCATTTCCGATATTTAAGCTTGTCGGGCTGTCGTTTAGCAAAACCCGAAAGCAGGGGTATGCACCAAAAATTGTCAGCTTTCTAAGTGCATGCTGTCAGTGGTTACATCCACCGACATAACGATGCGCTTCGGGTACTTTATTATCATCTCAAACATTACTACGGCATCGATGAAACAGCAATGCTGCCATTTGATGCAGTAATGGATAATGACAACTGTCGCATACATTGGAATTATGCATTCCTAACTACGCATTAAATTCGCGCCAATAAACCTGATATTGTTCTCCTTAATAAAATGAATAACTCTATGTATGTGATTGAGTTCTCTGCCCCAGTGGAAACTAACATCGATATAAAGGAACGGAAGAAACGAGCTAAATATCAAGATCTTCTTGGCGAACTTCGGAGGCTCTATCCGGAGTATAACGTGCGATTGGTTGTCCTGATTGTCGGCGTTTTGGGAAGCTTGGAGGATAATGTGTTGGGTGAGTTGTATTCCCGCATGTCAACATTCACCCGAACAACTAGTGATGAAAATACGGAAATCTGTTGTCCTTGGGTCCTTTCGTTTACTAGGCAAATGAATTTGGCCGAAGGTCACTGACCGAGCGGATGTTAAACAATGAACCCATTCATTAAAATTACCGAAACTGGAGCAAAGAAAACCAACACAGATTTGTCGAAACGAGGACACAATATCCACAGAAAGTAAATGTTTGGGCGGGAATTTTGGACAAAGTACTATTGGACCATTTTTTCTTAATTGAAATTTTAATGCAGAATATAATTTGGAATTACTCGAAAAACAAATGTATTACCTTTAAATGATGCCTCCAGGAAACGGAGGAGATGCTTTTAACGGAATAATAAATTGACCAGCCAATTCTCCTGATATTTCGCCAAATAACTTTTTCCTCTGAGGCCATTTAAAAAGCAAGATATACAAGGATACAAATTAAACTAACCTAGACAAGTTAAAAAAATCCATTTCTGCAGAATGCAATAAAATTTTAATTTACCAGCTAGCCAATATAAGAAGACAATTTTATGAGCGTCTGGGTTATTGTCTAGCAGCTAGCCAATGTAAGAAGACAATTTTATGAACGTCTGGGTTATTGTCTAGCAGCCAATGGAGAAATATTTGAATTTTTTTTTTAATCTTAAATTTATTTCAAATATATTATTTATAATAGTATAAGAAGACAATTTTATGAACGTCTGGGTTATTGTCTAGCAGCTAGCCAATGTAAGAAGCAATTTTATGAACGTCTGGGTTATTGTCTAGCAGCTAGCCAATGTAAGAAGCCAATTTTATGAACGTCTGGGTTATTGTCTAGCAGCCAATGGAGAAATATTTGAAATTTTTTCTTAATCTTAAATTTATTTCAAATATATTATTTATAATAGTATAAATAATTTATTGAAGCATGTAAATATTGTAAATGCCATAGATCTTAAGATTTGTTACTTTAGCTTAGTTTATTTTAACTTAATTCATCTGCGTAAAAACAACTGTATTTTTTTTGCTGTACGATTTTTTGATAATGATAAAGCACCAAAATTTAAAATGACAGTGTAAATTCACAACTAACTGGTTTTTTTATTGTTGTTCATATATACCAGGCAGTAATAAAGTAACCATTTTTAAAAATATATTAGCATCTAACTCGCAAACGGTGTAACCGAAAAACCCTAAGTTTTTACCATGAACGAAGAAGAAGAAAGTTATATTATATTTTGTTTTCTATGTCTACCTATTTAACGACCACTACAAACATGATTCTCGATGCTTTAATCCAATTTATCTAATTTTATGCCTTTCGCCCCTAAACAGATAAAAACATTAGATAACCAAAAGGCAATAGATCAATTTTTCGTGATATTTTCAGTCAAATGATTAAATATTAAAACCCTATTGGTGTAAGTGGGAGTACTCGAAAGTATGTCATCACTCATAACCTATTCAGAAGTAAGTTTGTTACTTTGTGTTTGTTTTTATCAGTCAGGAATATCTTAATGGTGTTTTATGATAATAAAACAATTGGGGAGGGCAGTTGGTGAACCATCTATTGTAAGTAGAACTTGAAATTGCCTGCTGATGTTATAAAAAATAAATCTATAATATTATTTAATTAATTCTAATTACACAAAACACATTTTCGTTACAATAGCAACTGCGAATAGTTCATTTTAGATGTCACTATAAAGGTAAACTATAAAAATATAATTATGTTCGCTGTCGGGAAGAATATCGACTTAATATAATGCCCAACTTACAAGAAGCGAAGTCCTAAAGATATTTTAGAAGCCGCAAACTTAGACAGTTTGTTTAAAACGAACTATCGAAAACGATACGAATTGTTTTTTTAGATGGTGTGAGGAAAAGGGTATGAAAAGTTTATGAGAAGAATTACTTTTAGCCTATTTTGTTCAGTACGGAATTTAAACCAAATACCATATGATCAAAAAAATAATTTAAACTCCAAAGTATTATTTAAAAAAACATAATAAGAAATCGATGTAAGCAAAATTTATATACTGATAAAGTGTACGAAAAAAGAATTGTCGACATTTGCTTGCTCTAATTATTTGGCGCGATTATTCTAAAAATAATCATTTTGCCAACTCATTCGGGTGATAATTTCCGGAGTCTGGCTCTAAAGCATAGAAAATTATTCAGACATTACCAAAAAAATTACAAAAATGCTTGCAATACACATTTTTTTGTTATCTTGGAACAGTCTACACGAAGGATGAGGCCTAAGTACTGACTTACCGGGGTGTCTTAAGAGTGCATTTACGCTACACCTTAGGGGTCGGGCGAAAGGACGCGGAGACGGTGGGCGGAGACTAACAAACTCCCACTACCACAATTTTCGTATAGCCGCATTAAAAATTTTATATTTTATTTAGGTTCTTCCAAATTCGGTGTATCGATGCGATGTTGTTTCCGATTGCAAGCCTACAGGAGATAACGTTTTTCGGTAACTATTTTTCACTTTAATGACATAAATTTTACGCCATTTCAAAGGTAAAGAAATAATCTATGCCTTTGCTGTAACGGATTTTGAAATATGAGTCGAGTTAAGAAAAAATAGTATCTAAACATAACCGATTTTAGGGTGACTTTCACTCAAGGAAATATTTAAAAACTAAATCCAAATTTAAAAAACTATTACAGCAGAAGCCTAAATTTAAGTGTTGGCTTTCATATAGTTTTTGAAAATTATCGTTACCTTATACCTTTTTTGAGAAAAACATTATGCCGAACCCCAAATTGGATCCAATTTTCGCGGCGCGAATGGACTCTTAAGTGTGGTAAGAGGGAGTTTATTCACACAAGACTTAAATAATTGGAGATTGGAAGAAAAAGGGAAAACCTCGCCGGGTAGCAGGTTCCACAGTCTGGATACTTTGGGAATAAAGGAACGAACAAAGTGGGAAGTTTAACTTGGACTGTAAAAGGGTGGATAAAAGTGGCACTACGTGTTGGTCTGTTGGGGGCTGCCAAAGGAAGAATTATACTGGCCAACTCTTCGGACCAGAAACCATAAAAAAATCTATCAAAGAGGGACAGATCCCTCACAGCTCGTTGGTGGACAAGAAAAGGAAGCTTTTCTGTGTGTGGGATCATAAATAGGACAAACAGCTCTCTGAATGGAGTCAAGAGTGCTAAGTGTTGTAGGAGATGCCATTCCCCAGACATGAGAACAATATTCTAAAGAGGGTCTAATCTGGGATACATAGAGGGTACACAGATTAAAAGAAAAGAAATACTTTATTGCTCAAATACAAGTTTTTTTTGAAGCTGCTGAGGCTATGGATGAAATGTGTTTGTGCCAGTTTAGATTATTCTCGAAAGTAACACCCACAAGATTAAACGATTTTTTGTTCTGCAGAACTTGGCTGCTCATATATAACGGACGAGCATTGGCAGACTTTTTTATCGACAGCGAATATGACTGTGTTTTGAAAGCGTTAAAGTGGACAAGATTTTTAGCGGCCCAATCCAAGATTAGTTTAAGGTCTTGTGAAAGATATCTGCATTGACCTACGCTTTCCAAATGATAATTACAGGTTGGCTTAAGAAACTAAATATTAGAGTGGAGTGTACAGGGTCTTTGATTATATTTACGTGGCTTCTGAGGCCTTTATTTTTGAAGACAGAAAAAAATGTTTATAAAAATTGTGTGATTTTTTTCATATTATTTTTTGAAATTCTTAGTAAAAAAATATCGCAATAAAAAAATAGAAAAATATAGGCCTCTTCAACTTTTTTAAATGAAACTCCCTGTATATTATTCGCTACAACGAAAGATCTTTTTTTCTCTGATTTTAAATATATATGCATTGATGATATTTGGATGAACCATTTTTGAGATATTTTAGGATAAATTATTAATAAGTTACAAAAAAGTTTCATATTAGTATCAAGAAAGCCTTGGAAACAATAAAATTGTTATGTTGCTAAATTTGGTAACGGGTTTTCTCTAGACCAATAATGTTTATTTTTGTGAATAAACATTCCTACTAAAGTGAAGGAAGACTTGTCGGTGAATAGAATTTTATTTAAAAACTTTGGATCCTGCTGCATAAACCTAGCTATTTCCAATGCCTAGTTAGGTCGGTCCTGCATGTTTTGTTCAGGAAGATTCTGAACGGACATAAATTTATAAGGATAAAATTTGTAAAATTTTAAGGTGAAATAAATTTTATAATCTGTTTTATTAAGTTCAAGTGCCGCATCCGAGATTAATATTTCAGAATTTTCTAAACTTATTAAAAGTAGTTAGTGCAAGTTCAATAGAAAAAGTATAATAATTATCCTGAAAAAACGAGGATATCCAAAACTTTGTTTTCATTTCGTCCTGCATTTCTTCATTTTAAAGCTTTTTCGTTCAATAAACTCTCTTACTATGTATTTAATAGTATATATCTATAGATGCTACCCGTTGTTAAGGATATAATAAGTAATATTTCCTTTGCACTGTCGTCACATTATTATTGTTACCATAAAAAAGACGCATAATAGCGATTTTTTGTTTTTCTGAATAGCCCATCGACAAAAAAGCAAAACAAACTACTTTTAATAGTTAAAATAATTTCAATTTTTTACAATATCAATACGTCAAATTTATTAAAACAATTTTATTGTTTTCATAGCTTTCTTGATACTAATATGATTTTTTTTCAATTTATTTATATTTTAAGCTTAAATATCTCAAAAAGGGTTCATCCAAATATCATCAATGTATATATATATATATATATATATATATATATATATATATATATATATATATATATATATATATATATATATATATATATATATATATATATATATATATATATATATAATAATAATAATAATAATAATAAATGGTTTTTTTTTCCCAAAAAACACATATTCATACAATTTACAATAAAAAAATTGTTTGGAATAAAGGGAAAGCTTTCCCATATAGAAGCAGCTGCTAGAGCCCAAAAAAAATATAAATATATAACTTTTTTATTAAATAAGAAAACTTAAAAAAGAGTGGTAAATAGAAAGAGATAGAAAAACAGAGATAAAAAAGAGAAGTGAAAGGATAGAAAAGAGAAAGAAGAAGAATTAAGGGGGAAAAAGGGGGATGGGGGAGGTTAATACGGGTGTAATGTATTCTAATTTGTCAGCAAAGTGGGGTCGCATTTTTCTAAACGAGGCTACTGACGAGGAAAATTCCATAACCTTAAATTTATTTATTAGCAAAGCAATTTGGTAGGAGAATGATTTTTTTAAATGTTTCTCTATTATGTGATGGTATTGTAAGTAAATTTAACCTACGAATATTCAAATTATGAATATCAGTCCTATATTTTATTTTTGACACAAGTAAGGAGGGCATTTAAATTTTAAAATTTTGTAAAAAAATACTAAGGAATGCAAGGTACGCCGCCGCTCCATGTTAAGCCACCCAAATTCGGGTAATTTGTGTGAAATTCTTTGCCTACGTCTGATTCCAAATATCAGTCTGAGGCAAGAATTTTGAGCTCTCTAAATTCTTTTTAATCCAGACTACCCAAAACAGGACCGTACAAATGATCACAAAATTAAAATGGGATAATACCAGCGCTTCACAAAGCATGGCTTTAGTTTTTACTGAAAGATAAAATCTGTGCGAGTAAATTATTTTTAACATTGAATATGCCCTTCTTAAATATAAAGTAGTATGTTCATTAAATTTTAATTTGTTATCTATAGTTAGGCCTAAGTTTTTTACAGAGGTTTTAAACGAAATTATATTGTCACCTAGTTTAAGTTTAATAGTTTCCTGCAATTGGTTTCTGCAGCTATCGTTGCAAAAAAAGTATAGCGGTTGATTTAGTTGGATTTATTTTTAACAAATGACCCCAGCCCGCAGAAGTTTATCTAAGTCAATGTTTATTTGGTTGGTCATAATTTCGGCAAGACTTGGCTTAAATGAAGCATATATTTGAGTATCATCTGCATAAAGATGATATTTACAGTGTTTAAGAGATTTTACTAAGTTGGATATATATATATATATATATATATATATATATATATATATATATATATATATATATATATATATATATATATATATATATATATATATATATATATATATATATATATATATATATATATATCTTACTTTTCTTCAACCGTTTTATAAATTATTTTTTTATAGAGTTTGTCTTGGGTTGGTTGACAAATAAATTTGGAAAGCAATTTTAGCACAACGTTTCGCACTTTATATTGTGTTTTTCGTTTTTTTCAAAAATTTTTAAAAAATTACAATTAAAAGTTTTAAAACACTACTAGACTACACATTGTTTTTTTAGGCACACACATTTAAAATCTCACACTTATATATGTCATATTTAAAAACAGATTAAAAAATTCGTAAAAATAAAACCAAAAATACAGAGTAAGTACATACCTTGGAGTTGTTTTGATTATTTCTGATGCAGAACTTAGTTTCGGCTAAAGGAATGTTATTATTATTATTTTTTTATTTACAGATAAAATTTATTTTTTTTTTATTTATATTCCTAATTTATTCTAATATGAGATCAAAAAAGAAAAAAATGCCCTAAATGACAAAAAAGATATAAGCAGCCTTAGTCAAATTTACCATAATTTAATAAACCCAAACTAAATAGGAGAAAAAAAAAATGTATGTGTGTGGTATGTATGTATGTATATATATATGTATGTATGTATATGTATGTATATATGTATATTAGACTGATCTATATAATTTAAATTAAAAAATAAATAACATCCTGTATACACAAGAAAACATATTAGAATAAATTAGGAATATAAATAAAAAAAAATAATAATAAATTTTATCTGTAAATAAAAAAAAAATAATAATAACATTCCTTTAGACGAAACTAAGTTCTGCATCAGAAATAATCAAAACAACTCCAAGGTATGTACTTACTCTGTATTTTTGGTTTTATTTTTACGAATTTTTTAATCTGTTTTTAAATATGACATATATAAGTGTGAGATTTTAAATGTGTGTGCCTAAAAAAACAATGTGTAGTCTAGTAGTGTTTTAAAACTTTTTAATTGTAATTTTTAAAATTTTTAGAATAAAACTTGAAAAAGCACAATATATATAAAATATATATATATATATATATATATATATATATATATATATATATATATATATATATATATATATATATATATATATAAAATCAGAAAAAAAAAATATTTTATTGTAGCGCATAATATACAGGGTGTTTTATTTAAAAAAGTTGAAGTTGCCTTTATTTTTCCATTTTTTTATTGCGATATTTTTTTACTGGGAATTTCAAAAAAAACATTTTTTTCTTTAAAAATAAAGGCTCCAGAAGCCACGTAAATATAATCAAAAATTAAGGTTTTAAGTTATCATCAAAATCAAAATGGCTTTTTTTTTGTTTTTTTGTTAATAACAATTGCAATTTTATTGGCAGAAAAATCCTCAAAACGCCTTTCTCAGATTTGCATTACGCGTCGAATGAGCTATCGCCTATATTTTTGAAGCCTTCTAACTATTAATCGCACCAGATATAATTAGTTTCTGTCAAGGCCGTTTTTGTCCTCACGAGTTTGTACTTTTAGACACCGCACGTTATCGCCACCACGTGTGAGTTTTAAAATAGGGTTGGAAATCACTCCAGACTTGGAAATGACACTTTCACGGCACTACAAAATGGCAAGGTGCCGCCTTTCCTGAAAAAACTATGTAGTTTCCAATTGCATACCATCACTGGTCGGAGGTCAAACAAGAAGTCATTATTAGTCCGAGAGCTGGCGAACAATTTTGAATAGGTTCTTGAGACGCTTTAAAAATGTGTGTACTTGTCCTTAAAGGACCCCAAACATAAAAGTTAAGGTCTGGCTAAAGGGTAGCGGCTCCCTATCAACCCTTGAATCAAAATCACTCTTTACGGGACATAGTTTAAGATACTCACCAGCCGCAACTTTCCTATCCTATGAGGGAGACAATATCACCATATTTTTTTTAAATTCTGAATTTTTATCCTTTCTATTCCATTTTCTAACTTTTATGAATAAGAAATTTTTGTTTGTTTCTGCAAGAAAACAATAATTACTAATTGTACAGGGTCTTTGATTATATTTACGTGGCATCTAAAGCCTTTATTTTTGAAGACAGAAAAAAATGTTTTATAAAAAAATCCTACTTTTTTTTCATATTTTTTCTTTTGAAATTCTCAGTAAAAAATATCGCAATAAAAAAATTAAAAACAAAGGGCCTTTAATTTTTTTAAATGAAACACCGGAAACGGAAGATCTTTTCTGATTTCAAATATATATATATATATATATATATATATATATATATATATATATATATATATATATATATATATATATATATATATATATATATATATATTATATATATATATATATATATATATATATATATATATATATATATATACATTGATGACATTTTGGATGAACCTTTTTTGAGATAATTTGGGTTAAATATTTAATAAATTAAAAAAAAGTTTCATATTAGTATCAAGAAAGCCATGGAAACAAAAAAATTGTTATGTTGCTAAATTTTTGGGGGTTTTTCTCTGGACCAATAATATTGAATTGAGGTGTCCGTTACTTTGTGATAGTTCTTTTTTAACTAGTAAGGAGAACACAGCTTTGTTACTATCATTTTAATTAAATTTTATAAAAACAGTGCGCTTCGTATACTACTACATTATCAAACTCAATCAAGTTTGATAATGTGTATTACAAACTGCAGTCCTTTTTTTAAAAAATTAAATTAATATAGTGATAGTAAACAAAGTAAAAACTGTGGACCAATAATGTTTATTTTTGTGAATAAACATTCCTACTAAAGTGAAGGAAGACTTGTCGGTGAATATAATTTTATTTAAAAACTTTGGATCCTGCTGCATGAACCTAGCTATTTCCAATGCATACTTAGGTCGGTCCTGCATGTTTTGTTTACGGACATAAATTTTATAATCTGCTTTATTAAGTTCAGATGCCGCATTAGAGATTAATATTCAGGATTATTAAAAGTAGTTAGTGCTTGTCCAGTAGAAAAAGTATAATAATTATCCTGAAAAAACGAGGATATCCAAAACTGCTGCAGTCCTTTTCTTTATTTTAAAGCTTTTTCGTTCAATAAACTTTCTTACTATGTATTTAATAGTATCTATAGATGATACCCGTTGTTAAGGATATAATAAGTAATTCCCTTTGCACTGTCGTCACATTATTATTATTAACATAAAAAAGACGCATAATAGCGATTTTTTGTTCTTCTAAATAGCCCATCGACAAAAAAGCAATACAAACTACTTTTAATAGTTAAAATGAACAATTTTAGTGTTTCCATAGCTTTCTTGATACTAATAAGAATTTTTTTAAAATTTGTTTATATTTTAAGCTCAAATATCTTAAAAATGGTTTATCCAAAAATCATCAATGTATATATATTTGAAATCGGAAAAAAAAGAACTTTCATTGTAGCGCATTATATACAGGGTGTTCCATTTAAAAAAGTTAAAGTTGCCTATATTTTTCCATTTTTTTATTGCGATATTTTTTTACTTATAATTTTAAAAGATAATATGGAAAAAACACTACATTTTTTATATAAAACATTTTTTTCTGTCTTCAAAAATAAAGGCTCCAGAAGCCACGTAAATATAATTAAAAACCCTGTACAAGGGCTACGCTCTAATTTTTTTTTTCAATTCATTCTTTAAACTCTGAATGCAGATTTGATTTCCTTAATTTAAAATGTTAACTCAGTTCAGTGATTAGAGTTTGAATTCAGGAATTAAAGTCTGAATTGAGAGTTAAAAATTGGTTAAAAATCTGAATTAGGAAAAAATTACGGAACTCTGAATTCAGAGTTTAATCTTTGAACTTAGACTTAAGACTCTAAATTCAGAGTTCCAAGCCTGAATTAGAGAAAAAAATATAGCTTGGTTTTGTGGCATTAGTTTACCTGCCTTTGCGCGCTAGGAAGTATAACTTTGCGCACTTGTCAAAAAATAACTATTTAAACCCATTAAGCTAAAATATTATTTTTGTTAATATTTGTGAACTTTTTAGGTAATAAAATGACAATACATAAAAGCGAGGGGTTTAATCCCCTCATTGTCACTTTTCCCAACAAAGGTGTGACAAACAAAAACATCAATAAAAAACCGAAGCGATCGCATTTGGCAACTGCTGGCGACAAATTGAGTTAAGTGTAATATGCAAAAAGTTAGTGAGCTCTTTTACGGAGCGGATCGTCAACAGATGGTGCGTTTTTCTGTTCCATTTGAGCATTAGCACCCCTGGAAGTCAGTCGGCTTGGCATCGTTTATCCTGACTTTGTCAGTGATAGGGTTTTCGAGGAGTTTTCGCTGGCTGTGTTTAAGAAGAATAACGGTATAGGCTTAATGTTAAAAGAAATTTCTATTATATATACATATATACATACAAAATATATATATATATATATATATATATATATATATATATATATATATATATATATATATATATATATATGTGTTTTTATATATATATATATATATATATATATATATATATATATATATATATATATATATATATATATATATATATATATAGATATTGACTATGTCGTATTTATGACTATTTAGTCTGTTTTTTAAATATTGCCTTGTTTGTCCTATGTAAACGCTATCACAGTCCTTGCAAGAAATTTCATATATAATATGGTTTTTTTTTTCAATTTTGCTCTTGAGATTTAAAGATAATTTTTTAAGTAAATTGTGGCCCTTATGGCAAACTGTAATATTTTCATTTTTAAAAATGTTCTGAATATTTTCAGAGAGCTTAGGAATGTACGGTTGGGATAGATATTTTTTTTATTATTGTCTTTTTCCTGTCGTTTTTGGAATTTATTTGAATTATAAAACTTGTGAATTTTTTTTTTAAAATAGAGTTAATTAAATTATCAGGGTAGTTATTAAGTTTAAGAGTTTTTTTTGTTTTGGTTTTTTTTTTTCGATATGGTGGGTCACTTAAATATATCGCTCTATCTGCAAGGCCAATTACAACTGACTTTTTTGAGAGAATGGGTGTTGAGAATTAAAGTTTAAATACCTCGAAGACCGGTGTCTTTTGTGTACCTTTTCGTTTCAATTGGGTGTTCTTGTTATGTGTTTGGTCTAAAAATTTATTTTTTTGTGGTTTTCGATTTCATTTTGTAAATTGTATTTTCTGTGATAGCCGTTAAAACAGTTTAAAACATAATCTATTGTATGTTGATATATATATATATATTATATATATATATATATATATATATATATATATATATATATATATATATATATATATATATATATATATATATATATATATATATATATTATATATATAATATATATATATATATATATATATTATATATATATATATATATATATATATATAAATATATATATATATATATATATATATATATATATATTATATATATATATATATATATATATATATATATATATATATTTATATATATATATATATATATATATATATATATATATATATATATATATATATATATATATATATATATATAGTGCAAACTTATTAATTTTGTTTTTGTTTTTTCGTAATAATTTTCTAACTAGATGACATAGTGGTACAAAATCGGAGATCTGGAGGTTTTTTGAGCCTAGAAATTTAAATTCGTCCATGCTTTTAATGTTGCTAGTAGAGGGCGCCAGCTACGGCCTACCCCACTTGTTTGAGCTGACTTTTTTTAAGGTTAGTATATTGGCCTGTTTATTAAAAACTAAGTTACTATACTTCCCTTGGCATCAAAAATGTATACTTTCTTCAGTGACTTTTAAGGGTGATTTTGTAGTATGAAAACAATTGGCCCAAACCCATTTTCCAAAAAAAATTGTAGGGTCCTTTAAAGTGCGTTTATCTCGAAAAAAGTTGCTTCTAGAGACCTTAATGAGGTAGATATGTTTAATGCAAAGGGAATTCTAGTAAGTTATGTTTTGATAAACAGGTCATTATACTACACTTAAAAAAATTATGCTATCCAAAACAAGTGGGGTAAGCCGTAGCTGGCGCCCTCTACTTGCAACATCAAAAGCAGGAACGTCTCTTATTGATCGGTGTTCAAAGTAAAAATTAAAAGTCTTATTTAACTGCGTGCAATTAGCTGGAAAAAAATAATTTGACAGTTATACGTTTCGTCCTGGACAGCTTGGCGTCTTTTTATTTACCGGATAGTGCTCCAAGCAAAAAGTTTTTGTTATTTCTGACAGATGCCGCGTTGTATATAAGTAAAGTAGCCCAAAATTTAAACATCTTTCCAATTTTTTTACAAATGCATGCTCAGCTGAAAGATTAAACTGTGTTACCGACAAATCAAAGCAGCAATTTTCCAGGTGATGGTAATTTTAAAAGTATAATAAGCGTCTACCAAAATATGCTCTTGCCTCGGAAGCTATTTTCATCTAAATGGGGTGCTGGAATAAAAGCTGCAATTTTGTACACCGAAAATTTTGATACAAGTGTTTAGTTTTCAAACTTTCTTGTTTTTTTGAGAGTCCATAGTGTTGATTTCTGATTTCTAAAAATCGTGTAAAAACGTCACTGGGAAAATAAGAATAGTCGTTCTTAAAAAATTTAGGGTTGTAACCGACAAAAAACATAAATTTTTGCCTGAAAACTTTAAAAAATATCTAATTTTTAAATGTTTTAAAATTATAAGTACTACTACTATTACCTATATTATTTTTATAATAAAAAATATTTTAAGACTACATATTTTTTGAATGTAATGCATTTCCTGCAAATTTGCATATTTTATTCGCAAAATTTTGCATATTTCTTGGAAAGTGCCTGCATATATAAGTGAATATGTTTTTCTACCTCTTAAAAAATATCGAAAATATATACCGTGGTAGACCTGTCACTTCGAAAACTCCCTTTGGACGCCAGTTGTGCCTCGGCATATACTTTTATGGGGTTGCAAGCTTTAATTCACTCTAAGCTTTTCCTTTTATCGTTTATGATCTGGCGTATTTATCGTCTCGCTCCATTTAAATAAATACCCAGTATATTGCCGTCGTGTACTTATCGAATTAAATTGGCCCGGTATTTATTTGCATTGATGGCCAGATTTATGGGCAATGGGGTTTAGATATGGTGATTTCGGCGGACCATATTGGATAATTTATGTGTATTTAAGTATTATTATTTGAATCATATTATAACCATAAATCGATACGTGTCCGATACTGTACCAATACGAATCACGACTTCTTTTTTAAGGAAAAAAGTAATCGAATTTAGAAAATTGATTCCTTTTTATCGCATCACGAATCCGGATCATCTTTAGTTTTTATACTTACAAATGGTAACTTCGATACGAATGATCCTACATAATCCAGATGATGAATCAAGCGTCAAAGATTTTAGATCGGAGCTCGAGCCGCGAAATATAATTTTATTTATTTTAAAGGATCTATTCTTGTTTCGTATACTTGCATTTTGTACACCTCAAAAGTTTCCCCCAAATATTTTTATTTCGTACACAAAATTAATTATTTAGCTTTCGACATCTCGTTTCGTGCACCAAAAACTGGGGGTAGGTTCCTGTCTGATGGTTCATAAAATACTGTAAAATGAAATAAAACTAATTTTATAACAAAATATCAAAATATTTCTTGCTCACGTATAGGATGCAAATATTTATTTGAATAATAGTGATAATAAAATAATTCAATAATAATATATGTTTTATCTATCTACCGAAATGGAAAAGTTTACTGCTCATAATTTTAGTGATTTATAACGTCTGAAATATAATTGGGGAAAATAAAAAGCCGCTTTAACTAACCATGACCGACCAGAACTTAGGGCTTTTGAATTTGTCTAAATTATCCCCACGTAGAAGTAGTGATGAAAGCAAGACCAAGACCAAGACCGGGCTAGTCTTGGTCTTGGTCTTGGTCTTGCAAGTCTGGTCTTGTCTTGGTCTTGCAACCCAAAGAAGGTCTTGGTCTTGCACCATCCGGTCTTGGTCTTGGTCTTGCTGCAAGAGTCTTGTGGTCTTGCTTTTTTTGTTAGTAATAATTTAAACTAAGCAATCTTAAATAAAATATATAGTTTTTTAATACTTACAAATAAAGATGGAGACTATATTTTTTTTTTTTTAAAATTTTAAAATATACCAATTTTAACCTTACATGTACATTTACATTATTTGATTAAAAAGGATATTTTAATGTTTATTTATTTATAGCGTTTCATTTTAGTGATAGGAAATATTTAAATTTTTTTTGACGAAGCATACAAAATTACAATACTGAGTACTCTGAGGGAAAAAAAAATTTTTAATTTCAACCAGATGTGAAATTTCCATAAAAATGATTCTGATTTTAAACATTGGTTTCTAATTTAAAAAAAAGGTATTTAGAAAGCTTTTCAGTTCAAATAAACTTTCTATTTAAATTAGTCAAACATTTGCCGTACAAAGTTTGTACAAATATTTTATAAACATTCTGCATATACAAGGTTGATAGTGGGCAAAGATCGATATATCCGAAACCGTTTATAATGGTAAAAAACTGAACATAAAAAAATTATAAAAAGGGCGTAAAATGTAAAATTATTTTCTATTTCAGAATTTTTCAAAAAACCACTACCACTCAAGAAAACTTCCTTATTTTTTTCTTTTAACCTAAAATAGAAAAAAAATTTAGCAAAAAATTCATTTAAAAAAATCGCTTCCCCGTATATTATGCTGGAAATTCTTGAACTGCGTCATATAGGTACAATGTCGACGTAGATGGTTTTTTTTTATCATTTTTGGTTTTAACAAAAAAGACGACACCATTATATTTTTTGGCATTGTTTAGACTTTTCCGTCTAAACCGAAAGTGAAATTTAAAATCCATTCATATAAAAAAAAATTCCTATATAAAATGACAAATATATTTTTTAATAAACCATCACTTTTTCATTTTTATCTTAGTTTAAAGGAGCAATCTAATGATGCTACTTTACAGTGTGGCACAAAAAAAATGTGTTCCTGGATTTGGGAAAAATTTGATCCAGTAAGTGGCATCACTAGATACCTAATTAAAAAAAAAATTAGGAATAGGTAAGTAATTTTCAGTTTTTATAACTTTTGTACTCTTAGTTTTTCTCTGTCGTAAATGGTTATTATTTTTTTAAACATGTTACTGAATCTACTAGTTATCGTTTCAGATAATTTTATTAAAAACGAAGTGATCGATTTAAATTATTTTATTAAAAAAAACCCGTTACTCATAAAAAAAAATCGCCTTTTTAGGCAGGTTTCACACATTTTTTGTCATGTCTGTATGAAATAATTTTGTATATTAAATATTAAAATTGAATATTACAATTTAAAAAAAAATGACAAAAGTAAGAGTCTTGCAGATCGGTCTTGATCTTGCGTAAAAATTTAAAACCCTTTCTGGTCTTTTGGTCCGAAGCGAGAAGGTTCTTGGTCTTCCCGGTCTTGGTCTTGCTGCAAAAAAGACCAAGACCGCAAGACTTTGGGGTTATCTCAAGGATAACATATGAAAAAATTATGAAGATCGAGCAATCAAAACTTTTAAGAAAAATGCAATTAAAATTTATGCCCGTTTTTGGAAACAACACTTCATGGTTATAGTCTAAGAGCCAGGAAACCATCCGCAAAATTTTTAAATATTATTTTACTATCGGTCAATTATGAAAGTACCGTTCTGGCAGGTACCCTCGGGTTACTTCACCATCCCTTAAAATTTTAAAAATTTAAAAAAATTAACCTGCTTCCACAAAGCTAAAATTTTGATATGATGTAATTTACATATGTGTAAATTGAAAAAAAGTTGACAACCTATTTTGGTGGTTACAAGTATGTTGCAGACGATAGTAAAGTTGTCGTCGGGATGACAATTTATAACCTGCTCCCACAAGGCTAAAATTTTAGGGGCATATTCTTTCAATAGTTGGAAAAGTATATTTAAACCCCGGACTTTTCCCGATGGTTTCCAGACCTAGTGGAGTAAAATTTGGAAGAAAAGTCGCTTAGTTATCGAAAAACCGGCGTAAAACCCAAAACCCAAAAATTTATTGGGATTTTTTAAATAAGGTAATCTGTCAGAAATCATTTTTTACGACATTTTTTAGTGGTCGAGAGCTTTTTTTTTGAAAAACCCAAAAAAATCAGTTTTCAATAAACACGTATTTTAACTTCTCCACTCTCTTCTTTAATAATATTCATGCTATCAATTTTTTTTTTTTTTAGATTAAAGTAGACACAATAGGTTTAAACAACGCCCCACTTGAAGCTGATTTTTTTTTGTCAAATTTTTAAAATAGTACGAAACTCAAAATTGTTATTTTTAGTAGCGTAATTTTAGGCAATCGAAAAAAAAGTTTATTATTGAAAATTTATACATACATGCGCTGGTACAAATTGTTGTTAATTTTTAAAAAAAAGTTTTTAAAACAAAAATTTTTTAGATTCCTTTTATAGTATTAGTCAGTGATTTTTTTTTAACGCAAAGTCTATTTTTGCGCTTGGCTTAGCAGGGCCGACTACAAAGATCTTACGGTCCGGTGGAAGTGTATAGGAAAGGTAGTTAAAGTTGTATCAACAGGTTTAAACGCAGATCTAAGGGCTGCTTAAGTTGTTTAGAAAAGAAAAATTTAAATACCCAAAAAAACGGTGGGTAGATTTTTAAACCCATACAAAAATATCAATCATTGTTTTAATTACCCACCTAATTAGAGGTTTATTCAACTTTTTTTATTGGTTGCTTAAAGAAAACCACTCACGGGATTCGTTATTTTTTTGATTATACATTCAAAACTTTATTATTTTTTAAACATTTTAGGGAACAAATTGCGGATGTGTTTTTAATTAAATTTGGGAAAAATAGTACATACATTAAATATAAACTAAGGCTTCGTTAAAGGTATTTTTTAAACAGGAATATATAATTCTTTTTCCATATAAAGAGATGATACGAAGCTATTTTTTTTTTGACATGTCTGAATGCTGCTTGAATAAGCAATGTTGCCAGACTTTTTGTAATTATTTGTTATTGAAGGTTGTTTATATAAAACTAACCAGAACAACAAACAACAACTTTCAACTATGATTAGTTCTGGTTAGTTCCGGTTCGGTTTTCCTCGTTAAATTGTTTTTTTTTTTAAATGCGCCGTTCTGGTCGGTCATGATTAGTGCTGGTTAGTTAAAGCGGCTTTTTTTTTCCCCAATTATATTTGTAACTGGTTGAAATTCAAATATTTTTTGATTTATTTAAAATTATCCTTAGGGGAACGGCAAAGTTTTTTTTTATAAATTAATAATATTTCCGTTTAGCAACACTGAAACGTCTTGAAGCATGCCTAAAATTTTTTACATGTAAATCGTAAATAGTTAAAATAAAAAAGTCAAATAATGACCAATTTTTTTGAATTTTTATTGCGCTTTTCTTGGTGAAAACCATCATCCGCATTTTTGGGCCCTTTAAAAAATAATACTTAAAGAATATTTTACATTGCAAATTTAAAATCGTCCAATTCCGTGGGTGATTTTTTTTTCAGACCCCAAAAAAGTAATATAAAAAGTTATTTAGGCGCTTCATTAGTAGCATTTTACGTAAATTGAATCCATTTCTGCCTTAAAGTCTTTAATAATGATATTGCAGGAACGAAATTTACACTACTTAAACATTTTAGTTCTTCTTTCACACAAGTACATGTTGGAAATTCATTTGGGTTAATATGCACTACTTTTTGGCAGCAGCTCTTAAAAAGTTTAAATTTTGGACATTTCTTCAGGAAGTAAAAGATCTATCTGAACATCACTACCAATACTCGCGAAAAGGTGATATTGTCGAACTATTTCGGGTAGGTTCGGAAACCGTTTTCCTATTTTTGTGCGATTTTATGTTTCTTTCAGAGATGTAGTGGCTGTACATTATGATATTTCTCATCAAACGCAAAAAAAACTTTTTATAGCCACGTAATTTAGATATCATATTAATGTCGTTTCTATTCCTGGCAGTTATATTTTTTTAATAGGTAGCTTTTTTATTTTTTTTAAAAGATTCAGTACTATTTTAAAAAATAAATACCCTTAACGGATTTATAAGGATAAAATTGAAATTCGTATTTTGTTAAAATATAAACTAATATAAAGGTACCAACTATACTATAAAGGAAACTAAAAAATTTTTAAATTACTTGTTTAAACATATTTTTTATATAACTTTTTTCTTTTTATTTTTACTATTGCTGCAAAAAAAATTTGTCTAATATTAAAACTATCGCATTTAATTTTTTAGGACCGCGCGGCGCCATGTCGATTGCAAATTATGATAATAGTTTTGAGAATCTGTGTAAGTTTTACGACAGTTTTTTATGATATTTTATTTTAATGTCGCCATTTAAAATATCTTTTTTTTGACAAATTTTGCTAGATTGTCCTCCCTTTTTTTTCAGCACTTAATAGTAATGATAACAACCCTTGTATTCTAGGCGTTTTCAACCTTTTTGGCCGGAACCAAAATTTAGTTATTTTTTTTTTTTTTTAATAAGTATTTTTCGCGGATCGAAAATTGTCCGCGGACCAGTAAAATTTCTCCGCGGACCACGTGCCATGGGGGTCCGCCGGACCAGCGGTTGAGAAAAATGTTCTAGGTCTTTGTAAAACAGATTTGTATCCATCATACACGATTTTCTTACAAATAATTCGCTTCATTGTTTTAAAATTTTAAAATACAGCCACTTTTAAATTTCGACAACCACCACTACAAATTATTACTTAACTACGCACGCTATCCGCATGCGGGGTATTTCCGATAATACTTTTTTACGTCTGAAAAATCGCTGTTGCCAAACGATACGCCCTAGGAATTTTTTTCAAAACTTTTGTTATTATTTGGCTATATTTTCTTCGCTGCTTTTTGTATGAAAATATTTTCAAAAAAAAAAAAAAAGTTTATCGATTGGTGAAAATTTCAAATACCAAATATTTATTTTTAGTTTATATGTTTTTTAGAGGAATGAAAGTGCGAATTTGCCCAAACTGTTTATAAGGTTAATAGCGCTACAGTGTGGGCTTTAATTTGACACAAAAAAAATTTCGGTATCTTTGATAGTTTTAAAGTTATGGCGGTGGAAACAAAAAAAATCAATTTTATAATTTAAAAAAAAAAATAACTTTTTATTAATTTAAAGTTCGAGACTACAAAAATGTCGTAAAAATACGATTTCATGTGCCCGGTGACATACTTAAAGAAACCTAACAGGTTTGATCTGGTTCTACGCCAAAAAAAAAAACGACACGATAGACTTACGGAATCGCTCCGCTAACCAGTATATAATAGTCAGGGCGCTCGACGAGAGTGCGGGCGCAACAGACTCGTATGAGCATCATTGTCAAAAAGAGAGGATATATTTATTGTGTATTGTAAAGATATGATAAAAGGTTACTTTAATGAAAGACAAACAAAGTTACATGTAAAGTTTAAGTTTTTATTTATGTTAACAAATATATACCATTAAAACTGTATTGTCGTAACTTATTAGTCCTCAGCTTCTGAATCGAAATGATAATCATCTATCATCTCATCGTTTTCTAGAATAAAAATAAAAATTTTGATTCATTTTTTTCTATTAGATTTATTTAGTTTGTTTGTTGAGTTGGGTACGCAAATCTTAGTTACAGTACTTTCATCTCACTGACTCACATAAATACGCCTCAGCATTTTAGGCGGGCTCATTTTTTCCGTTAAAATTTCCAATACACAAGAGGTATAACCTCTCTTTCTCACATAAAATCTCATACGAGTCTGTTGCGCTCGCACTCTCGTCGAGCGCCCTAACTATTATATACTGGTCGGGAAGACCCTTGCAACCATCAGAATAGTCTGGCAGTTAAAATATACTTTTCCAACTATTGAAAGAATATGCCCTTAAAATTTTAGCCTTGTGGAAACAGGTTATAAATTACCATCCTGGCGACAACTTTACTATTATCTGGCACATACTTGTAACCATCAAAATGGGTTGTCAATTTTTTTTCGACTTACACATATGTAAATTACATCATATCGAAGTTTAAGCTTTGTAAAGCAGGTTCATTTTTTTTTACATTTTCGAAAGCTTAAAGCAGCACAAAAGTATTTTTATACAGCCCTCTAGAACCGATACCCTAGAAATTAAAAAATTTATTCTTTATTATATATATATATATATATATATATATATATATATATATATATATATATATATATATATATATATATATATATATATATATATATATATATATATAATATATATATATATATATATATATATATATATATATATATATATATATATATATATATATATATACATATATATAATAATTTAATAGTATATATATATATATATATATATATATATATATATATATATATATATATATATATATATATATATATATATATATATATATATATATATATATATATATATATATATATATATATATATATATATATATATATATATATATATATATATGATATTTGTTCAATAAGTTGACGCTTTTTCTCCGTTGTTCACTGTGCACTCGCTACAGCCCTACTGACGAGACCCGTAAGGCGGGCGAAACGCGTCTTAGGAGAGAGTCATAGTGTCTTAAACGGAGTAATACTTTTTGTATACACCGAGACAGTAGGGAATTTTTTCCTTTTAAGGGTGTGAGCCACAATAGATCGATCGGTCGCTGTGGAAAGGTGTTATACCTACTCACTTTAAACCTACCTACCTACCTGTATATCACTCATACAAACAGAGACGCGGACCATGCGCCAAAAATCGTACCGGGAACAAACGATTGGTTTTTCAACGATAACTTTTTTAATTTTAAAGGTATTAAATTAGTTCAAAAATTATTTTGCAGGGAATTTACATAGCTACAAGTCCTGTAAAACTGAATATTTTTTAACTTGTCGTTTTAGAAATTTTTAAGGTTAAACGGCTTTAGAAACATGGTTCTCTTCCTCAACTGCAAACTTCTAGCAGCCATATCTCTGTTAATTTTTATTTTACAGAAATAAACAAAAAAAAACAAAATATTATGTAAAAAAAAATTATATTTTTTTACTTTTAAATATTTTTATGCCATTTTGATTCTTTATTTTTTCAGTTATTTTTAAAAATATAATATTTTTAAAATTATTTTCATTTTTCATTTAAAACGCTAAATTTTTAAAACTAAGCATTTTAAACCGCTGAAACTTATGGGATACATTACTAACACATAAATAAACAAAATTGTTCAGTTTCAGGACGATTAGACCGGTACATTATAATTCCTAGGGAAAATCCCTTATTCACTGCACTATTTGTTAAATAACATTTTTAAATATACTGCCAATTAACCTCACTTTTTGATATTTAAATTTAACTATTAATTATTTTCTTAACCAGTGCCCATGAGCCTAATGTCAATATCGATTTTTATGTTATTGGAAGGCGATTACCAAAAGAAGTTTTTTAATGGTTCTAAGATTTTTTTCCATTTGTTTCCAATTTTTTGGCGTCACTGTTTAATGAAAAATATTAATTTTTAACATAAAAGTCAGACAAGATAGTTAAAATTTATGGTTTTATCGAACCAGATATTCGAATATCTCATCCCAAAAACAAACAAAAGTTCAACTAACTCTCCCCCGAACGCCCGTATATTTCCTTTTCCGAATCTTTCTTCTCGCATCGTCTGAATCTGAAATTTATTTTTCAGGACCAAAGACGGGAAAATCTTTCCAACTTTACTGAATTATTAATGTTAACTTGGCTAATCTGAGAGGAAGTTTCTGCATTTTAAAAGAGAAATAATACGGTTAGTAGCTCTCTAAAGACGAAAAGTTTGTTCAGTCGCTTTCTTTTTTTTTTCACTTTTTGCTTTCAGTTCAAAGATTGTGTTTAAGTTCTTAAGTTTAACTATGGGAATTATTCTATATTTAATTGTACGTCAAAAAAGGATAAACGATATTATTTTGAAATAATGGAAGATAACAATGAATAACAAAAGGACAAGTGCATGCCTAACAACATGCAGTTTCTTATGATTCCGAACATAACAGTATTTAACAGTGCTTTTATTTAGCTGTAGAACTAGCTACGAAGCTGCACTCAGAAAATAGTATATTATTTTGTATGGAGGAAAAGTGATACTTTTTATGACGTGCTCGTGTTTGGAGAGCAAGTCATGAAATAGTATATTTCATTATCAGTACGGAAATGACGATTTTTTCCGTGCGCGCGTGACAAATTCTAAACAAAAAACATCGCAAAAAATGATTTAAGAAAATTGCGATTATTTATTTTTATTTTTAAAACAGTAAAACAAATTAACAAAAAAAATTACAAGCTAATTAAATCTAAGAAAATTAATTTTGGACGGAACCGTTATGATTAATGGTTATATTTATTGTACAATTCGTATTATTGTTAAAGCTTAATCCCTTTTGTATTTCTTTTTGTTAAACTAAAGATGTTAAAGCGGAGTGTTCGTGTATGTTTTGGTTCTCTTGATTGACTGTTACAGATTTTGTAGTTTCCAAGTTACAAGGCCTAAACAACTTATGGGATACTTTAATTTTTCTTTGTATGGACTCCTCTATATATCCTTCTGCTACATTGGAAGAAAGCCATCCTCCGTGTCTTTTCAAAGTGAGCAAATCACCGCCGCTTTCTACCAACATGGTAGCCGAAGAACGCCTTGGCCCATGTCCGGTATATTCTTCGTGATTTTTTAGTTTTAAGTATTTTGCAACAAGTTTTGAAATACCACTGATAATATGAGCGTAACATCTTTGGTTTCGGTATGCAACAAATAATCTTCTACTCTCCATATTTTTAGGGCGGAGATCTGCGTATTTACGGTAAAGTGTACAGGGATTGAATTTGCAATTTTCATTGGTAATGGTAAAACTTCTTGACCTGTGAGTTTTTCTTTCTCGTAAAAACACGACAAGGAAACGCCCATTATCTTCCACATCGTCTAAACTCAAACGTATTAAATCATCTCTGCGGCATGCGCCGAAGATGCCAAACACTAAGATTACTTTTGCTAGTAGATATTGTCCATCTGAAGCTTCACATAAAAATTTGGTTACTTGTTCTGATGTAAGAACCTTGGATTTCTTTGGTACATATTCTACAGCTTGTCGTTTCAAAAAAGCGATAGTTTTTGGATATTGGTTGTGAGTATTTTCTTTTATTGCCAAACAACTCTTTAACATGGAGAATCGACTCCATAAGGTGGATGACTTAATAGATTTGGCTTTTTCAGAAAAATAAACTAAGAGAATATCGTCACTCACAATTTTGATTCTTTTCTGAGTCCGCCATTCGTAAAAAATGTGATATTCATGTTCATATCTCAACCTGGATTTTACTGGTAATAAATCTGCACTCACTTCTGCCGCTTGTTGTAATATAATATCGGGAATATCCGGATTTTCTTCCAAATCTGAATTCATTTTTTGAAAATGGCATAAATTTCACTGACAGAAAATAAAATATGTCATTAATAAATAAATCGTTGTTATGAACAGTTTCCATGGATAGATTTTTGTATAAGCGAACGGAAAGAGGGATCGGGAAAAAAAATCCTTGCCCTGTTCTGAAAATGTCATATTTACTGTATTTTATACACAGTTAAAAATGTAGTATTTTTAGGTAAGTTTAATAAAAAGTAACTTTTCCTCCAAATAAAATATGCTGTTTTTTTCCTTTAACGTCGACAAATTAAAACATTTTTTGGTAATCAATTGTGCATGTCAAATAACCTAAAAAAAACATTTTGACACTTGTCTCGTGACTGCAGTTATGGCGGCAAATTTCAAAAGTGTAATATGAAATGTCAAAAAGTTATAGGACAAACTGTAGAATTCAGTTTTATCCTTATTTACCAAATTTTAAGGAAAATTATTAATATTTTAGTCCAGGGCATTTAAATCAAAATCGCCCGAATAGCGGAAATATTTTGAGCCAGCAGATATCGAGATGCGGTTTTCTGCATTGTGTTCAGGAAGGTCCCAGAAAACGGCTCTAGGAAGTCTGGTTCATGCATTTTTTGAAAAATGTCTTCTGGGCCGGAAAATGCATTTTCCAATTGCATCATTACTTGCACCACTATAGGAACGACTGCAAACTCGGAAAAATCGCTCGGAAATCGTTACACGGAAGGATTTCGGAATTGCCGAACTCAATTCTGACATTAGAATTACCCGGGTGTGCTCGGGAGTGGCTTTGTGGGGGTGTTCGGGGGGTGAATTGGGGGAGAAATGGCAGCATGCCTGAAAATCGCTCCAAACTCGTTACTCGGGGGGTTTTCGGGGCTGTCGAATTGGGGGAGAAATGGCAGTGTGCCTGAAAGTTGCTCCAAACTCGTTAATCGGGGGTTTTCGGGGACGCCAAATTCATTTATAGCACTAGATTTCCCCGGGGGCGCTCGGGAGTTCCCCTGTGGGGTTGTCAGGGAGGGGGATTGCAGCGTCCATGAAAATATAAATAATAATATAATATAAAATATACTTAAATAAATAAAAAACAGTAATTCAATAATATTTCTGCTTTTAATGGAAAACAGAAAAGTCTCTTATTGATAAAGCAATTATTTGTCAACAAGAAACTATAAATGATTTTTTTTTCAAAATTTCTTGTTCTTGTCAAACCGACTGTGGCACGAGGTGCGGGTGCCGCCGAAGTGGGTTGGAGTGCTCACTTGCATGCAAGCATAGCGATGGCAATTGCTCAAATCAAAAAGGGACTTCCAATGGGGCCGAGAATTGTGACGAGGAAAAAGATGAAGAAGGGGAAGAAAATGAAGGAGGGAAAGAAAATGAAAAACGGGAAGAAGAGGAAGAAGAGTTTGAACAAGATATTTAGTATTTAGGTTAAAAATTAAAGTTTATAATTCATAATTCAAGATTAGTAAAAATTTCTATTTGTTATTTGAATAAAGTATTATTTTCATAATTTGTGATTATTTACTTTCTACCCCCGGGGAAGTCCAATGCCAGAATTGAATTCGACATCCCCGAAAACCCCCGAGTAACGATTTTGGAGCGATTTTCATAAACTATGCAATTTCCGCCCCAGAATGAGCCCCAGACAAACCCACAGAGTATACATACAGTATGTCGCAAAAATCACAATTTCCTAAATGTTTATGTATCTTGTAGAAATTAGATAAATAAGCCTTAAAGTAAATTGTAAAGTTCTGTCCAATAACTTTTTTTTAACATTTTAACTCCCAACCTCACTTTTTTAACATTTCATATTATACTTTTGAAATTTGCCGTCATAACAGCAGTCACGTGATAAATGTCAAATAATTTCGTAAGTTATTTAAATGCACAATTAATTACCAAAAAAACTTTTTTTAAATATAAAAAAATCCTATTTGTTTCACAATTTTTTAACCACCCTCTATATACAGTGTGTCCCAGAACAGGTGGCCAAATAGAACAAATGGATCAAAAATGTTTGTATTTAAAAACTGTATTTTGGGATTATGGTCTGCATGGTTTTAAACTACAGTTCACCAAATGTTACTTCAATCGGTATTATACAGGGTTAGTTACAATGAAACTGAAAAAATTGCCACCAATGAACCTTTAATTTAAAAGTTAGAGCAAAATCTTATTAAGATACATTATTCTAAATTAAATTGTACGTCATAATGTAAACTTATAGCTCTGTAATTTAAGTTATGATGTTTAAAAAATGTACGGGGTGTCTCAAATTCGGGCCTCATCATTGGGATCTCGAAAACTTGAAGAGATACGAGCACGGTTAAATGGAGGAAAAGTTGCACAATTTAATTGATGATGAGTTGATCAAAATGCCACCTTAAAAGTTTAAAAATTTCACTTTCGAAGACTTTTAAAGAAAAACGAATATTCAAACTTTTATTTTTATTTTTTTATAACTCCATTTGAAAAGATATAACAAAATAAATATTACTTTCTTATTGCTTCTTTTTCTGTTTTACAAGACAGTTATTAGATTTACACACGAACTTTTTATCATTGAGCTGCCATCATTAACTTTGTTTTTTTAAATTCGGTCCTGGATTTCTTTCCACGGATTTTAGGAGCTTTAAGATCTTAAATTTGATGATATATGCACTTATCAAAAAAAATCATTTTATTGTTTTCCTAAAAAGATCCTACCAAAAATCCATTATCTGTCCCTCTCTAATACAAGATTTCTTATGGAAATTGCCATTAATATAAATTTTTTTAATAAGTGCGACAGGTCATTAATTTAAGGACCTTTAAAGCTCCTAAAATCCATAATAAAAAATCCAGGGCGGTATTTAAAAAACCAAAGTTGATGATGGCAGCTCAAAGACGAAACGTCGGTGTGTAAATCCAATAACACCATCTCGTGAAACAAAAAAAGGTACAAGGGTAATGTGAAATTTATTTTGTCACATCTTTTTAAATAGAGTCATACAAAAATAAAAAAGAAATCGCGAATATTCGTTTTTTTCAAAAGTCTTCGGAAGTATTTGAAATGTTTAAACTTCTACGCTGGCATTTTAATCAGCATCAATTTGCGCAACTTTGCCTCCATTTAATCGACTTCGTATCTCTATAAGTTTCCGAGATGCCAATAATGAGGCTCAAATTTGGGACACCTTGTACAATAACCATTATAAAAACAATAATATTTTTTTTGCCATCTATTGGGACAAGGTGTATATTCGGAAACAAAATCGTACATTGTATTTAACGTATTTAATGTTTCTATTACAAAAGAAAAAAGTACCAAAAAAAGGGAGCGCTATTCGCAATGCCGGAAGTCGACATCGTTTTGTGTGTTTTAATTGCGTATAATTGTTGTATTTTACGTAATTTAATACTATATTTTTCTATAATGGGCATGACATAAGTAGCCTTCAGTGCCAGTGTATCTTTTTTTCATACATAACACAATATGGTATATTATATGGGCGGTAACTAGGTTTTTAGCGCATGCAAGTAAAGTATTTAGTTATGGGCGCTAAAAACCATTACCGCACGAGATTTGTGCACTATTTTATCTACAACCGTGGCATTTTAAATCCGTTTCTAAAATATGCAATTTTTTCCAAAAAAACTGTTTAAGTGTCTTTAAAATCTGACAATTAAATGTCAACTAACGATTTTTCAAATACATCACAATACATTGTTGTGAAAACAAAGTTACCTTGTAGCAGCAATAACCACTATATGGTTTCTAATGTCGGCTCTGCCAACTCAAAAGTAAAGTCAAACCAAACATGGATTCAGCACTACGACAAAATTATTACCGCAAAGGTATGGTGCTCGTTACAAGAAAGAATATGACTTGTTTTAGTCTTAATAAAAAATTATTGGATTTATTATTCTAGTAATTTGGTTAAGATATAGTATTTTCATTTGCAGGAGCTGTCACTTTACCGCATTAAAAATAGTGTACGGTTGAAGATAATAGTTATTTTCCTAATAAGTGCGCAAAGTGATACTTTTCCGCACGCCAAAGCAGTTAGACGAACGACGCGAAGCGGAGTTCGGATAAGCTTTAAGTGCGGAAAAGTCACTTTGCGCAAGTATTAGGAACAATACTTTTCTATTTGCGAATACTTTTTCTACGAGCGTTTTATTAAAGAATATGATTATTAGAAATATACGAATATTTCAGTAAAAATTAAAAATCCAAAGTAAATAATTAAATTTTTTATTTTAACTGATTATACAAAAAAAAATATTATTAATTATTATTAACAATATTAATGTTAAAAGTACAATTAGTTGCATGTTAAAGGTTTATGGCCGATTTCAAATAATTTCTTAGGAACGTCGATGATGGTTCGCTGCTCGATGTTAAGACGAAATCTTGTGTTTTAGCTGATTAACAGCGTCTGTGGAACAGGACATTTCATCTGGCTTCTTGAGAGTTTTTGGCTTGTTGCAGTTTAATTTTTTTTTACTTAACCCCTTTTTGTAACCTGTTGATTCTTCAATGTATCCCTCGGCTACCGTTGTCGATTTCCAACCGCCTAACCGCTTTATATCTATGAGTCCTTTTTCGGAATTTACAAGTAACGTTGCAGAAGATCGCCGGAAGCTGTGGCCGGAATATAGCTCTAGATTCGGCAATTTTAAAAATGCTGCTCAGAAGGCATCTTCCCAAACGTATTGATCCCAAAGCATTGTTGTGTGCAAATTCCCCTTTTGAAATATACGAAAAACCGTTGATGTGTTGTCGGTGGCCGTAATGCTGTATACTTCCGATATAAGAACAAATACTTTCCGTCGTTGATCTCTTCAGACAGGACGAAAGTACGTGAGGTATAGTTTTTTTGCGTCTGGAATCTTCACAACAATTAGGTTGCCTTTGTCCTCGATGTCGGATGTTTTTATTTTTGCGAGTTCTTCTCGTCTGCAGGCGCCAGCAAGTCCGAAAATGGTCGCAATTTTTATCAAAAGATATATTTCATCATGTGCTTTATTATTATATGTAGATATTTCTTCTTTTGAAAAAATCCTTGACTTTTTTGGCCGAAAGCCTACATTTTGTTTCTTAATAAATGCTGCTAAGTTATAAAATTTGCCGATATCTACATTTTTCTTGATCTTTAAAACACTTTTCAGCATGGAGTATTTCGACCATAAAGTATTTTGACTAAATTCCTTGCTTGATTTGAAAAAATAGACTAAAAGTACCTCCTCTTTCAAAGTTCTTTTCTTTTGATTTTGCCGGCAGGAGCTCTAAGTTGGCCAAACTTGCGGCTTTTAAAACATCGTCTGGCAATTCTTCCTCCATTCTTAGAAACTTATTTTAAAGTTTTTACCGAATTTTCTGATGCTTCCGTGACATTAGAAAATGTTTGTACTTGGTTGCTGCAGCAACAAGAAAAATTCTTTAATTTTTTATTGTTTAGCATGGTGTCTATAAAATACATGGTGCATGAAAAAATATTAAAATGATAATAAAGAAAATTGATATGAGATATTTACTAAGCGCCAAATGTATCTAAAATTCAATAAAGCACAATAAAAGAATATGTAGAACCCTTTTTTTTAATATTATTTCATCCAGAAGTTATTAATACATTAAAAAATCGATCATAAATACGGCAAATATGCAGCACGAAAATGCGTGCGCAAAGTAAGTACTTTGCGCACGCAAGTAGAAAAAATACATTACATATTTGCAGAGGCTTCATAGCAAAAAAAACTTACATATTGAGTTTACAGAACTCTAGTAATAAGTGGATACTGATCAATTCTCGAACTAGGCTGAAAAAGCGCTACTTGCTTAAAAGTTTTGAAAGCTGATACCTTCCACTGGGTTTCCAACAAATATTTCCAGTAGTATCTAAAAAATGGAAAAAATATTCTGCATGTTTTAATACAACCTTTATGGAACTTATGGAAGATTAATTGCGAATGCAGATTCAACTAGTTATCGTAAACATTATTATTGACTTATGTTTGAAGTGCAATTGGTACATATGTTCGGTGAGGCTGAGTATACCAGCCTTCTCTATAAATATGCATTTTTTTCTGCACATATTTTTGTTTAAAATAGTGCGTTACATTTTTGTTATTTTTATTTACTCTTATGAAGTCCCTATGGTTGCATAAAAATGTTCTTTAAGTTTCAAGCACTTGTTGTATGGATGTATTTACAGGCTTCCCCATAATAGATTTCTCATTTAAATAGCTGAATAAAATTGTTAAAACTTATTTAAACATACATTTTATTACACTTAATTACAATTTACTCTTTGGAATTTACTGTAACATACAACCTATTTTAACTTTTAAAAAAGACGTCTTTTAAGTGACCGACATCAGCTTCAATGCACTTAAAGAATTGGACAAGAAATGATTCATGACACGACGAAGCAAAACCATAAACTATTTGCCGGACTTTAGCAATTTGGACTTTGCGTTCTTGGAGGTTTTCTGGACGAGTTGCAAAAACCTTTTTCCCTTAAATAGCTCCACAGAAAAAAATCGGGGACCTCGAAAACCCATTTAAATACCCAAATCATGCAATGCGTCGCCCATTAAGCACTTCCGCAGAACTGTAGAGGTATGTGCTGTTACTCCATCTTGATGGAATAATAACGCATTTTTTGGTAATCCCCTTCTTTCCAAATCAGGAAAAAAACGCCTCCAGCATATTTACGTAACGCTCGGACGTCACTATTATAGGACGGTTTTTTCCATCTTCAAAAAAATATGGATCAATGACACCAAACAATTGGAGTATGGAGATTCTTTGTAATAATTTCTTGTATAATCAATACTCAAAATGGTGTTTATTAACCATGTCATTCAAAAAAAATTGTCTCGTCACTCATTAAAAGATTGTGGATGCTTGATGTAAATTTGCACGCCTTACTTCTGCTATTGAGTTACTTCTTATGTAAGTTTCTACGCAAAAATCTCGTTGTTAAACTAAATAATTCATGAGAATTAAAACTAAATATTAAATTAATAACCCCCTATCAAACAACGCAACCGCTTCCTTTCTAACTCCACTAACATCTCCTCTACTATTTTCCCAACCTTGTGAGCTTCTTTGGCAGACCCCAAGGAATGTCAGGAGAATGAGTTGGGGACCTTTAGATATTAATTTTTCTTTTTCAAAATTTCTTCTTTTTAAAAAGGTTTTTAAAAATTTTTTTCACTCTGTAACGTTTCTCAAACAAAACAATTTTCAAATTATTCATAGTTCATTATAATTTACGTTTCTGTTTAGAAGTAAAAATTTTCTCAGTTATATTAAAAGTTTCAAAACAAAATATCTCAATCTGATTTCTTGAACGCGCCCCCCGTTTTTCATAAATATTTTCACATTTGTCATAATTTACTACAAATTACGATTTCTTAATTATATTAAAGTTATAACAAATAATCATTACTTAAAATTGTTTTTTGATTCCATTTCTCTAACACAGTCTTTAAACATAATAATTTTACAGTTCTTAACAACCACACTCTAAACAACCTCGGAGTAGTACTTCCTTTTCTATACCCTTTAAAATGATTGTCTATCCTTTTTTATACGTCAGTACAACTGGTTCCTAACCTAACATAATCACATGTTCGTCTTTCCACAAAATGGTATAGTTTTAAATTTTTTAAATTTCACCCTTTAATAAGGGAAAATGTAACAAATATTAATGTTGTTTGACTTTTATTTTAAATTTGTGTAATAATGTGATACTTTATTGAAGCCCTCTAAATGTTTTATTGGTTCAAATTTGCTGCGGCTCCTGCTTGACGACGAGTAAGTTTTGAACTTTTAATTTCTTTTGCTTTTTCATTTCCATACCTAGTCTACTAAATTCATCACTTCACATTGATATACTATATTTAATGTTTAATCTCACGCAAAATAAATTTTAAAATATAAAAAAAAATTAAAAAATCACTAAAATACAGTTTTTTTTTGAAAATTTCCCTTAAAATTTTCCAACAAAATTTTTCAATCTTTCTTTTAAAGTTCATTTCTTGCTTGTAGATAGCACTGATGATGGTTTTACCGAAAGCGCTCTGCTAGGATTTTTTAATAAAAAAATTTGCACGAAATACAAAGTCTCTTCATTTCCTTCATTTTCTATTAAATTAAGTGTCAAAACCCATTGATAATTCATTAGCAAAATGACGTTTTATCTTAAAAGTACTATTTTTCCCAGAGATTTCACATCTTCGCAGACCTGTAGAAACATTACATTTTACACACAACATGTTAAAAGTATAAGCCTGCATTTAAAAGTGCATTTACGCTACACCTTAGGGGTCGGGCGGAAGGACGTGGAAACGGTGGGCGGAGACTTACAAACTCCCACACCACAATTTTCGTATAGCCGCATTAAAAATATTATATTTTATTTATGTTCTTCCAAATTCGGTGTATCGATGCGATGTTGTTTCCGATTGCAAGCCTACAGGAGATAACGTTTTTCGGTAACTATTTTTCACTTAAATAACATAAATTATACACCATTTTAAAGGTAAGGAAATAATCTATGCCTCTGCTGTAGCGGATTTTTGAAATATGTGAGAAAAATAGTATCTAAACATAACCGATTTTGGGGTTACTTTCACTCGAGGAAATATTAAAAACTAAATCCAAATTTAAAAAACTATTACAGCAGAAGCCTAGATTTAAGTGTTGGCTTTCATATAGTTTCTGAAAATTATCGATAACTCAAACCGTTTTTGAGAAAACATTATGCCCCGAACCCCAAATTAGATCCAATTTTCTCGGCGCGAATGGACTCATTATGAAAGGAAAAAAAAACAACTACGTTTGTAACGATTCTTGACCCTGGTAAATTTTATAACAAGTATAAACGACAAAAAAAAAGTGCAGAACCAACGCGTAGTTAACAGTACACAGGCGTGTTATGATTTATGAGTATAAATTTTATTGCATGTATCTTTTTTAATTTGTTATTTACATAAATCACTAGACAAAAGGCACATCGAATAACAAATAAACTAGTTATTTCTGGTTTATAAGCCTTAACCAAGGTAAAAGCTTAAAAAAAATTGTTTTTGCACCCATAAATCTACATACATCACGGTGCTTTTTACCCATAATGGGTACTACTTATAGGAGACAACTGGTTTTATCTAGTTACCGGAACTTTCTGGGTTTATTATGACATTTCAAAGCCAAGCTATTTTTAACTTCTAGGTGCGTGTTTTTTTTTAAACTATGTCTAAGTTATTTTATTCGAAACCATCAAAAATTTACAAAAATAATAATTAAAGAAAAGTTTTTATTAATTTATTTTGTGATATTTTGTTATATAACAAGGCTTAAGAATCTATTATATATATATATATATATATATATATATATATATATATATATATATATATATATATATATATATATATATATATATATATATATATATATATATATATATATATATAAAAAAAAAAAACAACAGGTCGAGTGTAGTAGAAACATAGTGTTGTGTGCCACCGAATGCAGTAGTCACCGATGACACAAATTATTATTAAATTTGGTTGCTACAAGGCTGTAGCACTTAGTTTTAAATTTTGTTTTATTATTTTCAAACTATTTTTTAAATTAAATTCCTTTTTGGTTTATTTAAATTATTTATTTAGTTTTTTTTTATAATATTAACTGTCACTGAATATACTAAGTTTACTAGAGACTACTTAAATGTATGGCTAACCTAAAGATACTGATGCTGAAAAAAAACTGCTAGATACTTATTTTTCTACAATGGGGGTTGTGTTGACCACTGACACAAGGGGCGGAGCCATTTTTAAGATTGGAAATTTCCTTTGTTCCTTTGTATGTAAATACTATTTGAAAAGATCAAGTGTTAAAATATTAATTTGGGGTGTTTACGATCGAAGTATACAATAACCTTTTTAGGGTTTTATAGTTCTAAAAAACTTTTTAATAGGAGGGTAATAGATTGTTAGTTTAAAGAAAACATTTATTATGCAAAGGATAAGTTTAAATTACTTTTACGTGTTTTTAGAAATATCTACCCTTTTATTAGGGTGTTAAAAGTCTTGGGAAATGTAAATAATGATTATAGAGTATTTGGGGTTCTTTGACAATAATGATAATTCTGAATAATGAAAGTAACTAATAAAAATGTGTTATCGTGATACGTAAAAACTATAAAAGACATTAATTTTTATAAAAGGAAATTCCGTCTTATAATGTATTATCACATTTATAATAGAATATTATATTTGATCTTGGTTGGATCACAACAATAGGCAGGGAACCCTTATTTATTAATAGGGAATTAAATATCAACAGCTTTATTTATCAGTTTATTAATTGCCAAAGCAAAATAAAAAGTAAGTTCTCTAAACCCAAAACTCATATCTAAAATTAAAATAGTACGCAATGAAAAATAAATAATTATAAACATAAAAAATTCTCTAAAATGAAATTATAATAAATCTTCAAACAAACCTCCTTTTTGCGCAAGGCAATATCCCAAACGATCGTCAAAACCCCGTCTAACGTTTGTTAGCATATTAGGGCTGATAATTTGAAAAGCTTCTTAGATTTTTATTCGAAGTTCTTCTAAATTATTAGCCCTATCATGACCATAAACCTGATTTTTTAAATAACCCCACAAAAAGAAATCATTAGGAGCAAGGTCTGGTGATCTCGCGGGCCACAAAATGGTTCCACGTCCACTAATCAAACGGTTGGTATTGTTCAAATATTCTTGAACAATACGTCCATTGTGAACGAGACAACCATCTTGCTGAAACCAGATATTACCAAATCTTACTCCTAATAATTGGCGAACTTTGTTGTAACAGATCCAAATAAATTGCTGCAGTTAAATTGTCTTCAATAAAAAATGGTCCAACAGTAACACGCATTTAATCCCTTTTTTTAATTTCCCCCGTTTTTTTTTTGATTTCCCTTTTTTTTATGCTTTTGGGAAGACAAACTCCGGTGGGTATCAAAATTTTGGTAATTTAAAAATTGTTTTCGGCCCTGGTATGGGCCCCTGTTTTCAAATCCTTGGGAAAAAAAGATTCATGAATTTGTCGATATGATTTTCCCTTGGGGAAATACCATTTTACAATTTGATCCTTTTCCCAAAAGTTTGTAAACGTCCAATTATTTATTTTAAGTGAAAAAAGATTTTTTTAAAAAAACTTGCCACGTACTCGTATTTGAAGGGTGCGGCTGCAAGAAAGCAAATAATATTTAAATTCAAAATTAAATCCTCAAAACTTTCCATATTTTTGTCGCATCGTTTTTGCGCGTTTTGTTTTGCGAGCTCGAGTCAGGCGAATGTAAAGTCAATTTATATATATATATATATATATATATATATATATATATATATAATATATATATATATATATATATATATATATATATATATATATATATATATATATATATATATCCAATACAAAATAAAGTAAGAATAGATTTTAGTTACCAATATTTCTTTTTTTAAATTGGTAAAATGGTCACAATCCAATTAATGGTTTTAAAAAAAAGATGCATGGAGGAACATACATACATTTTTAAAAACCCTAATAGATTGTCATATGTAAATATTTTGTAGTCCAATATTATTAGAAAAACCAACACTTTTTACTTATTAATCTCACTAGTGTCAACCATTGGATTATTGCCTTTACTGCGTCCTTTGAATTGATGTAAGTCCAGCTGTCAATGACGTCATGACATGACAATCTACCGTAAATATTTGTCATTAAAAACTTTGACCACCCTGTCTGCAACACTAAATAGTTTTTTATGTTTATTTTTTATATATATTTTTTCTACAAACGCAATAATGCAGTTAAAAATTAAATTATTTAAAAATTGAAAAATATAGTTTTACATAGCATCGTATATAAAAATTTTCAGTTGGCATTTAAAGAATTTTTAACAACCGTTGTTGATCGGTGGAACGGCATGTTTACTTCAAATTTGATACATCGTGTCAGTTTTACCTCGTTTTAGTTTTTACTTAAAATCAACTTGAAATGGAAGAAAATTTAGGAGAAAGTATTATTTTCATTGATCCATTTAAAGAGATAGATAAAGCGGCCAGTAGGGCATCGCTGGATTAACTGCCCCGAAAATTTCGTATACAATATAATATTGGTAATTGTTTCATATAGCTGTTTCGGCTATTTTAAAAGTTTTTTAAAAATTTCTTTTACAGGCTACTTATATGGATACAATATAATAATAATCCGGTGGGGGAGCTTTAAAAATATGTTTCAATATTTTTTATTAATAAATATATACTAATACATACTTACGGGATGGAGGAGGGAACAAGGGTGCTGGGCGGGAATACAACAGCAATAATACAACAGGAGATAAACACAAAAACTATTTTACGTCACCCACCGCACTTTTTTTGGCATCAAAATATGCATTTTACAATAATTTATTGTTTATCGGACGCGTCATAATATCTGCCATCTGTCATTTTATTTTGAAAGGCAAAGAAAACTGGATTGGTTCAGGAAAATTTTCCATTAGCAAGAAATAATTGTGAAGAAAATGGGAGTCGCCAAACTGCTGCATTTTTTGAGTTATTTAGGAAATTTTTTAAAAAAAAAACAGCAGAATAGTCTACAAAGGAAATAGGACTCGCGTCTAGAGACACCCCGGATAATATGGCTCGCGAGTTTTGACAGTGTTGACACATGAAACATGCGTTATTATGCAGGAACTCGACTAAAATACATTTTAATGTAATAATTTGGGGTATTTTTTAATACGTCCCCCATTTTCACGTCTGAAATATAATTTGGGAAAATAAAAAGCCCTTTTTCTAACCAGAACTAACCATGACCGACTAGAATTTAGGGCTTTTGAATTTGTCTAAATTATCCCTACATGGAAGTTATTAACAAAATTTTAACGATGTATTAGAAAAAAACCCGGGGAATATATAATTACTTTTTTAGAAAAATTAGAACTACTAATACAAAAAATTTAAAAAATTTGTTAAAACTCTGTAGGGATAATTTAGACAAATTCAAAATCCCGGGTTTGTCCTCATGGTTAGTTTCTGGTTAGTTAAAGCGGCTTTTTTTTCCCAAATTATATTTCAGACGTGAAAATGCGGGGACGTATTAAAAAATATCCCAAATTATTGCATTAAAATGTATTTTTTAGCCGAGTTCCTGCATAAAAATAACGCATGTTTCATGTGTCAACACTGTCAAGAAGCTCGCGGGCCATATTATCCGGGGTGCCTCTAGACGCGAGTCCTATTTCCTTCTCGTAGACTAATATGCTGTTTTGTTTTTAAAAATTTCCTAAATTACTACAATAAATGCAGCAATTTGGCAACGCTATTTTCTTCACAATTATTTCTTGCCAATGGAAAATTTTCCTGAACCAATCCAGTTTTCTTTGCCTTTCAAAATAAAATGACAGATTTATGACACGTCCGATTAACAATAAATTATTGTAAAATGCAGTTTCTTAATATTTTGATGCCAAAAAGTGCCGTGGGTGACGTAAAATGGGTTTTTTGTTTATCTCCTGTTGTATTATTTGCTGTTTCCCGCCCAGCACCCCTGTTCACTCCTCCATCCCGTAAGTATGTATTAGTATATATTTGTGTAATTCCTTTTAAAAAAAATAGGCTTTAATTCGCAAAACGTGCCCCTTCTGATAACATTGACAATTTTTAATAAAAAAAATCAAAAAAGACAAATAATATAACCTCTAAACAATATATGGATAAAACATTTTTTATACTAAATTCACCCAGGGGCTATTTTTCTGTATAGTCTTGTAAATAATGGGTTTGTTTTTTAATCTGGTTGATCTTCTCAGAATATCAGTATCACTTGTTGGAAAAATTTTTTTCTTTTAAAAATTTTACTAACACATTGTTTGGGGGTCCTCGGTTGAACTCAATTTTTGTTATTTAAATTGGAATTATGATTTTTCTGCTTTTCTCCATTATGTTCTAAAAAAACGGCTAGGTGCTAAGTGTTTAGTAGCTACTTTTCTTTTTCCATTTTCATATCTGATCAAAGCGTAGTCGGTTTGCTTAAAATAAGGGTTAACTTCTTCACCAAGGGTCTTTATTCCCTGCGAACAAACTTTTTTAATAAGACTTTTTTGCGAACTCTGTAACCATGAAGGAATAGATGTTCCACTAGTTGACCGACGTCGATAATTAAAAGTTCATGGAGTTATTAGTTGCTGTATAAAAAAACTTCTCAGAATGAAAAGCATTTGGAAACATTTCCCATTTAGTAGTGTCCAAATTTCTGTTTAAGTTTAAAGAACTGCTTTCCATATTGTCCCTTGTACTTTTCAGCTTTCCATTTCCCTCGGGATTATATGGCGTTGTTCTACTTGAGGAATGCCTTTAGAATGAAGGTAATTAATAAATTCCTTCGAAGAAACTGGTTCCAGGTCTGAATGTATATAAGCGGGGCATTCCAAAAGAAAATAAGTTATTTAGACATTCTATAGCAGTTTGATTCAGTGTGTCGGTAACAAAACCCCCATGGAAATCTTGAAAACTCATCAACTATCGTTAATTAAAAGTTTTTGGATGAACTAGGGATTGGACCTTTAAAATCAATATTTAGTCTTTCAAAAGGTGCCGTTTTTTTTAATTAAATGCTTTGTTCCATCTTTTGTATAAAATTTAGGTTTAACTTCAGCACAAATTGGAAAATGCAGCTGTCATTTGTCTTTATCTTCTAGTGAAAAAAAATTAGATTGAATTTTAAAAAAATGGTACATTCTTTTTACACCAGGATGTGATAAAGAAGAGTGTAATTCAAACAATGTGTTTGTAATGCTGTTACAAATCCTTGAAAATGTATCTGCTGCAACTTAGTTTTTCCAGGACGATAGATGATATGGGTTTTAAAACATGAAAAGTTCAAACGCCATCGCATTATTTTTTTCATTTTTTGATCTTTGCTAGAATGATTTTATTAAACATAAATGATACCGATTTCTGGTCTTTAATTTTAAATTGTTTTTAATAAAATGTCTCCATTTCCTTAGTGCCTCAAACAAAGCATGGCCTTTTTTTCAATTGAAGAATGTTCCGTTCAGAATCTGTGGGGAAAGAAAAAAAGAAAGCAACGGGCCCCTTCCCATTTGACTAAGAGTAGCAGCAATAGCAAAATCGGATGCATCTGTTTCGACAATTAAAATTTCTTTATCACAATTGTCCACAGAAGGGGTTTGCTATATCAGTTTTTAGACTTTCAAATGCAAAATTTAAATCGTTTCATAGGAAAAGACAAAATCCACAACCAGTATTTTCTCCGAAAAATTTTTTTATCCATTTTGAATAATGTGAAAACATTCCCAAGTGCTCTTTGAAGACTTTTTAAATCTGTAGGAATTGGAAGGTCTAAAAGAGGTTTTAGTCGATCAGAATCAGGGCATTGTTTTATTTTCGATAAATATAGCCGAGAATATTTACTGATTGTTTATTAAATTTACATTTATCTTTATTTAAAGTAAGTCCATATTTTTGAGCTGCATCTAAAAATTTTTGTAATTGATATCATGGTTTTTTTGGTTTTTTACCACACACTGTGAGTCATCCAAGTTGCAAATAGCCGTAAATTTTCTTTTTGAATAACTTTAATCAATCACTCTTTGGAAACAAGAAACTCCATTAGTGACCCCAAATGGAATTCGGCGAAATTGATACAATCGACCTTTTCTTCAAACTGTTGGATGGTTTATCAGCTTCTTGAAATAGATGGTATGCAGATTTAAGATCAATTGTGCTAAATATTTGATACTTTGATATTTTTGAAACTAACGACTCAATATTGGAAGATAGCAATTTTAAATAAAGTAAATTTATTAATAGTCTGAGAATAATCAACGACCATACACGTTTATGATTGTCACTTTTAGTTACTATTACTTGGGCTCTCCATGGTTACTTTCTTCAATAATCCCTTTTTTTTTAATAGATTTTGGACCCTTTTTTAATAAATTGCTCATCTTTATCCGAATCCTTCGAGATTTTGTTGCGATTGGGTAAACATTTTCACTAAGATTCGAAAAAAAAGTATGGTGGTCCAACTTTAGCTTCAGCTACACAACAAAATTGAAAGTGGTGATTTGATCCCCCAAAGATATTTCAAAATGGCTTTGTTTCATAATTCGTGAAAAAAATGTCCGCGCAAAGATCTGACAAAACTAAAACTTTTATTTGATTATATCTTTTATTTTTTAATTTGAAGATTTTTCTAAACAATAGCCCTTAATTTCTGATGAACAGGACATAGAAGCCATCGAAACTTGCCCTTTAGTTATAACAATTTTTAATTTTTTTAATTGCAAACTCCTGTTTTAAAAAAAGGTATCTGAACTCCCATTTATGAGCGCTTTAGCATCCATTTATTGATAAAACGTTTATTACTGCTTTTGAAAGAGTAATGGGTGTTTTAGATGATGAAATTACAAAAGTTGTTGCAGAAGTGGGTTTTGTTTGGTTTAAATTTGTAGATTTCTGACATTTTCACCCAGTGACCCCTTTTTTGCCCGTTTTGACAAATAGCATTTCTCGCCGGACACATGGAACGTGGGTGTCTAGCATTTCCACAAAAAGCATGTTTGAAAAGATTTTGATTCTTAGAATAAACGAAGCTACATTTGTTTCTTCTAATGTATAAGTTTTAGAACATGAAGCATTTGAAAACTTGATGTTGTATTGTTATACGATTCGGCTTGTTTTTGAGAATCTTCTAATGATCTCGATTTAGAGACAGCTTCATCTAAAGATAAGGTAGTAAATTCCAGTAATCTTTGGCGGATGTTAGACTGTATAATGCCGTTTTAAAAGCATCCCCGGATAAAAATCTTCTTTGTTTTGCTGAGAGATACAGCTTTAAAATTACAATTTTTAGACAAAAGTTTAAGCTCTTGTACATACTGATCAATAGTTTCGTTAACTTGTTGTTTTCGAGTAGACAGAATGTATCTTGGGAATTTCATTTGTTGGCTTAAATATAAACTTTCTAGAATTTTTATAGCAGAATCATATGATTTTAATTCACTTATATAATCATAGACATTAGATGAGACAAAATTAATTAAAAGCATGTACTTATCTTTGTCTTCAAGTGATTTTTCTTGTGTGAAGTGTTTCTAAGAAATTTCTAAATGTTTCATACCAATGCTTAAATTTTTTTTGCTGCAGTTGTGGAATTTGGATAAACTTCAATCTATCAGGTTTAAAGTATTTTTCCGATTTATTTGCGAATTAAATTGTAATAAAAATACCTTTAAAGAAATAGGTTTTTAACGCAAAACGTGACGTTCTGATAACATTGACAATTATTAATAACATAAATCAAAAAAGACAAATAATATAACCTCTAAACAATATATGGATAAAACATGTTTATCCCACAATTTGTTAATAAAAAATTATTGAAAAATATTTTTGAAGCTCCCCCACCGGATTATTATTATATTGTATCCATATAAGTAGCCTGTAAAAGAAATTTTTAAAAATCTCTTGAAATATGAAACAATTACCATAATTTTCGAAGTTTCTTTTCACATAGACAATAAATGTGACATTATTAAATATTTATTATTAGAGTAAGTGGTAAAATCTGATAAAAAAAAGGCAAATTTTTCAGACAGTGAATTAGCTAACATGCATTTTACTTATGGGCTTGCAGAATTATAATAATATATATTATAATAATTATGAAACAATTACCATAATATTGCCTACAATAAGTTTATAAATTGGTGTAAGGAGAAAGGTGTTCCTGGAAAATATACCGAAAATATATTCCTTGCGTATGTTGAGGAAAAAGCGAAGATTTGGAAAGCATCATCGTTATGATCGACTTATCGCTTATTTAAAGCGTCAAGGAGAGGGATACCAGCCCAAAGTTAAAGATTCTAAGCAAAGCGCAAATTGACCAGTTTTTGAACTGTGCACCTGATGATGAATACCTTCTGATGAAAGTAGTTACCATTTTGGGAATTTTTGGTGCCTGTCGCAGGGAGGAGCTTTATCAGTTGACTCTTGATGACTTGGAAGATATGGGCACTTTATTGATGATTCAAATACGAGATACTACAACCAAGGTACCACAAAATTTCATTATCGTTGAAAAATTTTATTTAGATTATTATCGAAAGTATATAATATAGCAAATGTAGAACTTCGGAGACTTTTCCTAAAATACGCGAAGGGTAAATATACCAGAAATCCCGTCGAAATTTACTCTCTTGGAAAAATCCTTGCTGCTATATCAAAATTTCTGCAGTTTCCAAATCCGATCCTATATACGGAGCATTAGTTCGCCGTTCTTCAGCGAGTTTACTTGCCGATGCTGGAGCAAATTTGACGACAATTAAGAGGCATGGGGATATAAATCCTTAACGTTGCTGAGGGATACATACGAAAATTCCTTGGAAAATAGGAACTCTATTGCCAAAAAACTACTTACAGTGAAAACAAGAGCAGCAGATCGTGCCTCAACGTCGACTTAGAATGCAGTTTTTTCTGTTCAATCCACATCAACTACGGAGAATGCCATAACTGTAAAAGGAAAGTTGTTTGAATTATACAATTGATATAAATGTTAGTAAATAAATAAACGTTGACGTTACCTTTCAAAATTTGACGTTTTACTTTTAACACTAGTGCTTTAAAACGTTACTTTAAGGCACTAGTGCTAGTAACATTTTTAAGTCATCTAGATAGTGTTAAAAATTGAATTTTTAACACGTTTGTAGAAAAATATTTTTAAAATAACTTTGTCATACAACTACGTAAAAATAATAATTTATTTATTTTACAGTACCAGTCTATAAATAAGTTGTTAACAAAAAACAACATCTTTTTGCGTGCAAAAATTAGTTATGTAGATTAGCTGCAAATTACAACGCCAACAAAAATTCCAGATTCTAGCTAATATTTTATATATTTCATAACCAATTAATTAGTAATAAATAATAAAATAATATGTAAGTCATTATACAGAACACGATTTATAAAGGGAGTGGTGGATAATCAATTAAAAAAAAGGTACTGAAAAAAAGTACCGTCTATCACGCTTGCAGTAACTGAATGCATATAATTAGGGATTAACTACGTATTTTGTATGTTTGTTATTTTAAAATAATAAATAAAGGGTGTATACATTGATAATTATTAATTATAGATTAAGAATAGTGATTTACAACTGTAGTAACATTAGGTACACATAACATTAAATTATCCGCATTTTCTTACTCCAGGATACACTTAGGCGTAATGATAGTTATTTAGTAGGAATTGAGAAAAATAATAGAACAGAATTCAGACAGATTAGTTAATAGATTATGGTGCAAAAACTAAAAAAAAAACACACGCTTTTATAGCAAAACAAACTAAAAAGTAGAAAAAAGTTGTTAAGTATAAAGAGTTTGTGTTACACTTAGGGTTTTCACTTACCCGACCCTTTTTAATACCCGGGTATCGGGTATTATTTTTATATATACCCGGGTACCTGGATTTGCAATTTTTGCAGAAAAAGAGACAATTTTCTTATAATCATGTTTTCTTTTATTTCGAAAGTTTGTCAGTAAGTCTCCTTAACTAAGTACAATCAGTCAAAAGTTAAACATTTTGTTTTATTAACAAATTGGGAAAACAAATATTTTTTACAAAATACATTCTATTATACAATAACAAAAATATAACTTGTTGTGTGCCACCGAATGCAGTAGTCACCGATGACACAAATTATTATTAAATTTGGTTGCTACAATGGCTGTAGCACTTAGTTTTACAATTTTGTTTTATTATTTTAAAACTATTTTTAAATTTAAAATTTCCCTTTTTTGGTTTTAAATTATTTATTTATTTTTTTTTATAATATTAATTCACTGAATATACTAAGGTTTACTAGAGACTAACTTAAATGTATGGCTAACCTAAAGATACTGATGCTTAAAAAAAATACTGCTGATCTTTTTTTTCTAAATGGGGGTTGTGTTGACCACTAACACAAGGGGGGGAACCATTTTTAAGATTGGGAAAATTTTCCCTTGTCCCTTTGTATGAAAATACTATTTGAAAAGACTGTTAAAATTTTAAATTTGGGGGGTGTTTAGATCGAAGTATAAATAACCTATTTAGGGTTTTATAGTTCAAGTTTTTAATAGTAGGGTAATGGATTGTTAGTTTAAAGGAAACATTTATTATGCAAAGGATAAGTTAAATTATTTTACGTTTTTTAAAATATCTCCCCTTTTTTATTAGGGTTTTAAAAAGTTTTGGGGAAAAATGTAAATAATGATTATAGAATATTTGGGGTTTTTTGACAATAATGATAATTCTGAATAATGAAAGTAACTAATAAAAATGTGTT
>JAHBCN010003752.1:0-10000 GCA_019359885.1 Listronotus oregonensis | reverse complement strand
TTGACAAATTTTTTGCCCAAGATTTAATGGCCGTCACTGTACATAAATTTGATAAAAAATAAATTTTGAGATTTAATATACTTATACGAGAATTTCTTTTCGGGACAATAATTTCTCATGGTGATTAAAAAAAGATATCTGTTTTTTATGTATTTACTGTCAAAATGATGTGCTATTGACAGCAATATATTTTAAATATGCAGACACAACCAAAAGTCGATGTTTGGTTTAAGCCCATACTATATGAGAAAGATATAAAAAAGATTATTCTAAGTTTTGAGAAAATAAAAAATGTTTTACATTATAGGATAGAACTATATTATATAGTCGTAGTTTACGTTCATTTCTATCGTTAAAAAAAGCGACGAAATTCCTAGTATCCAGAATAACCGCAATAATTCAAAACCGAGTTTACACCGCTGTCTCTTTACACGTCCCCCCTTTTGACCCCGCTTTTCAGCAACTCAAACAAAGACAACAAAGGACTCAGGGTCGTCCCTTCGACGGGATTCCGACCAATCAGCGTACCGCACTGAAAAACAAGGGCTCGTCCTTTAATAAAATCCACTTTTCCTTGTCAACAGTGTTCGATGGGCGAGGTTAACAGACGATCACAAGGGGTCGATATTAGGGATACTGCGCCCTAAGGGCTGTCGGGTTCAGTGTGGTTAAGGGCGGCAGAAGAGACAGAGCTTTACGGGAGCGACCGAAGAGCTTTTAAAAAGTTATCATCGAGCGCTTTGAAAGTGTTTTTAAAAGTAAAGTTTCTTTTTAGTGAAAAGAGTGCCTTCAATACGAGTTTTTTTTTAACTATTCAAATTGAAAGTATTGACATATTTTACTTGTGGTAAATTAATTTTGTTGAATGTTTAGATATATTTTGTGATTAAAAAATGATTAGTAATATAAGAGACGAACGGGATATTGAGATGTACAGAGTGCCCCCGATTTGTTTGGATGAAATTCCAGAAATACTGTTGTGTAAGTAAATTTAAATCAACTCAAATCTTGCGGACAAAGTTTTGGGTAAATTTTATGGATTTTTGATTTAAATATATTTTATTGTTGTATATATGGAGCATTACATGGTAAAGCAGGTAATATATTAAAAATATTCCTAAATATTTCAAGATAATAGGATGTAGCATTTGGTAAAATTTAAGCAGTCTCCTCGTTATTGTCGCTAATAAAAAAGTAAGCCTTTTGCTTCTTGAAATTTAAAAAATCTTGTTAGGGATTTTGATTTATACAGGATGTTCGTAAAATACATATGCAGGGTTATCTAAAGAATCGTATATGTAGCTTTCCTCATATTTAAAAAAAATGTTACATATATGTGCAATTAGTATTTTTTCCGTGGAATCCCAAAAAAAAAAACACTTGGAAAAATTGAGTGAAACAAAACGAACACGACAATGAATTAATATTTTTCCTAGTAGGATACCTTATTTATTGTTTCGTCTCATTTTTTCGTTACTTTTCAATAAAAATGATTGCGTATCTATTTTTAGTAATAATGAAAATAATTAAATTATTATGAGGCATTTACGATTTTAATTAGAAAATAGAAAAAGGTAAGGTATTTATTTAGAAGTGGGGTTTCACTGTTTTTTGGCCATAAAAAATAGAAAAATAAAGATATTTACAATTTTTTTTAAATATTTTACTTGTCATCGGTTTTAGGAAATAAATTGTTTGAAACTTTTAACCAATACTTTCATGAATATTTTTTATTTGAAAAGTCGAAAAATCAATTTTCGATTTTTGACTTATGATTTGAAGATCATTTATGAATTTTTCCCGGTATTTTAAGTTTTTTTTCTGGTGCGCATTAAAAATAGAATAACTAAAAAAAAATAAAAAATATAAATTTTCGAATTTTTCAAATTTTTTTTTTTAATTTTTTTATCGAAAATTCCCATTTTCACACCTTAGTTCTAGTTAGTTTTTTTTAATGTTCTACTCGTCATCGGATTTAAAATTTTTGATTTTCTTACATATTGTAAAAATTTATAAAAATCGTTAAAATTAAATAATCAAAACAAATGCACAACAAGAAAAAGATATAAAAATGGCGAAATGTTATTGGTTGACCCTCAAATTAACGGTTAAAAGTCAAAATTTTAAGGTTTTGAATTGTTAATTACAAAAATCATTACAAATCGGTTGTTTTTTTATCATTAAGCATAATTCCGAAGAATGAGATTGTTTTAAAGGATATTTAGTAACTAGGAAATAGATGTAAGGTACATAATATATACGCCCAATCTCGGTAAACTTAAAATTATATAATAAACAAAGAGAGAAGCTGGCCAGTTGGTTAAACCAGTACCATAAAACATAATAAAAAAAATCCGAGAAAAAGTAGAATAAAATAAAAACAAAACTGCCCAATATGTCAATTTTTCGATTTTTTATGGCCAAAATACAGGGGAGGCCCACTTCTATATAATTACCAAAGGAAGCAAAATATTCCTGAAATGCCAAAACATAAAAAGTGTTACTAAAATGGTTTTCACCAATATGGATTGAAAGGAGTAATACATACTAGAACTTTGACAGAGTGCTGCCTTTTTGTGTTTTGGCATTTCAGGTGTTATATTATATATTATTATTTTTCTATTTTTTAATTTTTTATTGCCAATTGCTTAAAAAAAAAGATTTTTGTTATAGCTAAAAATAAATACAAAATTCCTTTTTAGTAAAACGCATCAACAAAAAAAGGTTTTTTTTTAAACCAAGCCATTAAAAAAATGTTAAGTTTATGTCGTTCCTCTCTTGTTTCATTCTTACCTATTTTAAAACTTTGACAGAGCCTTTTTGTGTTTTGGCATTTCAGTTGCTTTAATTATTATTTTTTTCAATTTTCAATTTTTACTGCAAAATTGAAAAAAAAAAGATTATTTCTGTTGTAGCTAAAAATAAATACAATTTTTTTTAAGGGAATTTGTATTTATTTTTAGCAACAACAGAAATAATCTTTTTTTAAGCAATTGGCAATAAAAATTGAAAAATAGAAAAAAGTAATAAATATAACACCTGAAATGCCAAAACACAAAAAGACAACACTCTGTCAAAGTTCTAGGAATTATTACTCCTTTTAATACATATTGATGAAATTAGTACCAAAACCATCTTGGTAACACTTTTTATGTTTTGGCATTTCAGGAATATTTTGCTACCTTTGGTAATTATATAAAACTGGGGCTCCACTGTTTTTTGGTCATAAAAAATTGAAAAATTGACATATTGGGCAGTTTTCTTTTCATTTTATTCTACTCTTCCTCAGACTTTTTTTACTATGTTTTATGGCACTGGTTTAACCAACTGGCCAGCTTCTCTCTTTGTTTAAAAGTACGTTGGTGATATATGATGAAGAATGCGATTTTTCATCATATGTCACCATCGTAATTTTTTTTAGCATTCTGTTACGATCGTTTAGGATGCCGATATTAATTTATGTTGGTCGAAAAAATTGCTACATTTTACCCATCAGACTCCAAACCAGCCGTGATTTTATTTTTTTTCTTTCAAGTGATTCAAGTGATAACTGAACAGTTATGACTTGAAAACGGTTGGACACACATCATTAACCGAAACGTTCTGTATCAATTAACAAATAAAGACAATAACAGTCCAACACTTATGTTAAATAAGGACCAAGTTTCTATCTAAAAATCTTGGTCTCTTAAACTACTGAGGTCTAAAATCAGACCAAACTCTGTCGACAACTTTGTTTTACTCTTTTTTTGACTTGTCAAGTTTTTTACTTATCTCTCTGTATTATTAAAAAATTAAAACATGCAGATCAGTACAAAACTTGCCAAGTCAAAAAAGAGTAGAACAAAATTGTAAACAGAACTTGTTCTTTTAGATTAAACCTAAAAAAAAACGTAAAATTTAGGCCAAAGAAAATTTCATATGAACTATAAAACCTACAAGAAATTTTATAGGACATTAATTATGTATTTTTAGGGCACCTTTAATTTAGGTTATATAATCTTTCCGTCTAAATGCAATACTTTACGAGTTATAAGAAAAAACTCGAATTCCAGAGGTAAACCTTTAAAAAATCCTGAAAATTCGATTTATTGATTATAATTCGTAAAGTATTTCAATTAGGCGAAAAAATTATATAACCTAAATTAAAGGTTCCGTAAAAATACATAGTTTATGTCATATAAAATTTCTTGTAGCTTTTATAGTTTTTGAGATATTGACGTATAAAATTTTCTTTGGGAACAAGATATCGAGATATGGTTTTCGCGAGCTTATTTAAGCATCATTAAGCTACTTTTTTATGAAAAAAAAATCATACTAATGCCTTTAATTTTTTGGAGAAAATTAACCATTTCTGTCGGAATTTTGAAAAAAGCCCTCTAGCGGCGCATGTGAAACTAACAAAACTTCAAATAATATAACATTTATAGCTCGAGAATAGCTCTTTTAAACTAGCCCTAAGTTGTTAAAATCGGTTCAGCCGTTTTGAAGATACAGGGTGTTTTTTACGGAAACCTTTAAATACCCCCCACCACTTTATTTTTAGAGATACAGCAAAAATTGTCAAACAAAAAAGGTTCAAATTATCCTCGAATTTAAAAATCAGGTATTTTTTTGTTAGGTTAATACAGGGTGATTCACGGTCGATGGTAGGTTAGACGTTTATGGAAAACGGGAGGCAGAATTTTTCTGAAAATTTAGCATCTTACATTTTCTTACCTGTTCTATCGATCTAAAATATTTTCAAAGACATTGCGACGTTGCCGCTTCTATCAAAAAGTCCTAGAAACTTTATTTTTTGAATGGAACACCCCTATATTAACAAGTTTTTATATTCGCCCTTTTATTATAATACTTTTTTTGTTAATATTGTCCCTATACCTATTCTCTATCGGTTTTTGAGATAAAAAATAATTTGTGTTAAATATGGTCCAAAACATGGCCCTAATTAAACTTAAGTAAATTAGTGCTCTCAATTCATGAAAAGTTGATGTTTTGGTGGTAGTTTAGACAGACATGATATATTTAATTTACACCGAGAAATCGACTCCATATCATACAGGGCGTGCTAAAATTACTATTATTTCCGTTATTCTTAAAAGGGGTCAAAAGATAATTTTTTCAAATGAAACCCCTGTATATTACTCAATAAAATAAAAGATGAAGAAGAACGCTTTAAGATGACATATCATGTCCCTATACCTAAATCATCAAGTTTTCTTAATAAAGCCGCTTTTTTGTGAAAAATTATTTTTTAAAGAATTTAATTTTAAGTAACCATAGAAATATCAAGCTTATGACAGTTTGGTGACAGTCATTGCCAGAAGTTGCAGAAAATTTAACCAAATGTATCCTGAATTAACACCAATGAACGAGAGGAAGTTTGTACGACTACAAAATAATTTCATTAACTATGGCTCAAATTTAAAAGCGCCTCCAACATTACCAAAACCTGTTACTTCAAATGAATACAATATTGTTAACGTTTTGGCATATTTTTATGCATATCCAGAAGCTTCAATTCGTAGTGCAGAAGAAGATTTGGGTGTATCATATGCTTCAGTACAACGTATTTTGAAAAATCACGAAACGCATCCGTATAAATTTACTAAAGTTTAAGCCCTTAAAGCGGAAGACTTTGAACGTAGAGTGCATTTTTGCGAAACCCTTTTAATATTTACACAGGAGGATCCAGAATTTTTGTCAAAAATAATTTGGAGCGACGAAGCAAAATTTACGAGGGATGGTATTTTTAATAGAAGGAATAAGCATTTTTGGGTTGATCATAATCCTCACGTGACAAAAGAAATGGGGTTTCAAGAAAAATTTGACCTAAATGTTATCTGTATTTTAAAGAAGAATAAAATTAGCTTTTTTATTTATGATGACACACTCAATGCTGAGAGATATCTCGAAATACTAAGGACGACTGTTAGCGATTTCGTCGATAATTTGTCTTTAGAGGAATATAGGAATTCGTGGTTTCAACTGGACGGAGCGCCAGCTCATTGCACCCAGGAAGTTTCCAGGGAACTTTACGAAATGTTTGACGATCGTTGGTTTAGGCGCTTAGGGCCATGGGATTGGCCACCGAGATCACCCGATCTCTCTCTTGTTTACAATTTTGTTATTTTTATTCATCTTAATTATGTTATTTTCTGTACTTATACATGTTAATTGAATTATTTTGTAGTCAAACTGACATAAGCTTGATATTTCCATGGTTACTTAAAATTAAATTCTTTAAAAAATAATTTTTCACAAAAAAGCGGCTTTATTAAGAAAACTTGATGATTTAGGTATAGGGACATAATATGTCATCTTAAAGCGTTCTTCTTCATCTTTTATTTTATTGAGTAATATACAGGGGGTTTCATTTGAAAAAATGATCTTTTGACCCCTTTTAAGAATAACGGAAATAATAGTAATTTTAGCACACCCTGTATGATATGGAGTCGATTTCTCGGTGTAAATTAAATACACCGTGTCTGTCTAAACTACCACCGAAACATCAACTTTTCATGAATTGAGAGCCCTAATTTACTTAAGTTTAATTAGGGCCATGTTTTGGACCATATTTAACACAAATTATTTTTTATCTCGAAAACCGATAGAGATAGGTATAGGGCAATATTAACAAAAAAGTATTATAATAAAAGGGCGAATATAAATACTAGTTAATATAGGGGGTGTTCCATTTAAAAAAATAAAGTTTCTAGGACTTTTTGATAGAAGCGGCAACGTCGCAATGCTGAAAATATTTTAGATTGATAGAACAGGTAAGAAAATGTTAGATGCTAAATTTTCAGAAAAATTCTGCGTCCCGTTTTCCATAAACGTCTAACCTACCATCGACCGTGAATCACCCTGTATAGCAAAATTCACAGAAACATCATTTTTTTAGATTCAAGATTGCAGTTACGCCCCCTGGCGGCCATTTCAGAAACTTGAAAATAATTTCCAGCTATTTCTTTTGACTACTTTTACGAAAAATATTTTTCCCCAACGCGGTCCGATAAACATTTTCTAAGATACAGCCGGCGTTCTTTCTTATTTGGACACCCGGTACATAAGTGTTTTTGGCTGGATACCCTTTTAACCATAAACATTTTGCAAATTTTACAATATTTCCCATATTCTTTTTATTATCCTTGTTTCAGCTACCATACCAAAATGCGGCGGTTGCCACGAACTAATCCTGGACAGATTCATCCTCAAAGTAGCGGACAGAACGTGGCATGCGAAATGTTTACAGTGTTCGGACTGCAGGATACAGCTTACAGACAAATGTTTCGCCAGGAATGGACAGCTTTTTTGTAAAGATGATTTTTTTAAGTAAGTATCAGATCTTTCTAAAAACTTAATTTTGGAATATTTAGGTATGGTAAAATTCAAGTAAATAAATTTTCTTTAAATCGAGATTCCTTGTTTGTTTTTTTTTACAAAAAGTTATTGAAAAAAGTTTTTCTAAATGCATTATCTTACCCAAATTTACAATTGCAGGTGCCAAAGGTAATTTTGATTTTTTGCTCATTTTTTGTAAAATACACCACTGTTCTTAGTTTAAACAATGCTTTATTTTTAAAGCGTGTTTTTAAATGTGTGTTTTTTTACGAAATCCAAATTGGGCTATTAAACTATGATCACATGTGACGCAGGTTTATTTGTTTTTGACGCTGTACAAGGTAACTTCATAAAATACCTATTTTTGAAAAGGTAGTTTATGTCTAAAGTAATACGCTTTAATATTAAAAAAGTAGTTTAATTAAAAAGAATCACATTTTCTAATAAAAAATTATAATAAAAAATAAAATTCAACAATTTATAAAAAAAGGACAAAGTTACGAAATCATTTGCCCATGTGCAAAATTTTGCACATGGGCAAAAAATTGCATTCAGAAACACTGTTTAAATAACTTTTTTTGATATTTTCGGAAACAACCACACTTTTAAAATCTTTTTGGAAAAAAAAACTACAGAGAATTCGAATCGCATGACTAATATTTATTTTTTTTTTTGGTTAATTTTCATCTCAATTAAAACAGAAATTGATGCCAAAGTCTTTTAAATAAAACTATTAATAATAATTAGAAAAAAAATATCATGCAGACTTTGGTAGTCACACTGTATATTAGTAAAAAACTGATTTAAAATAATAAAGGGAAAGATAGTAGAAAAAAAAATCACATACATTGCTTAGAAGTAAAATGCTTTTTCTTTCCTTGGATTTTTAATCCGCATAAGAAAAACCGACACTTTTCTCCCTCATAATGCTAATTACCTATGAATGGTCGGAACAGATTTTTTTAAAGAACTACCTTTTTTAGTTTATTAAAATACCTATTCCGAAAAAACTGCTTCAGTTCTGAACTTTACCCAAGGAAGTTTAAAGGTGTATGGAAGCCCAATACTGTAGAACAAAATTGTCCAGGCGTGCAGGTCAGAGCCGGACTTCCATAATTCTTTGTTACTATCTAGAAAGTTGATCATCAAATGTCAAATTCAAGCATTTACTGTTTTTTTTTTATTTTTTGCACAAAATTGTTGGTTATTAAACGATACTACCATAGAATATTTAAAATTATTGTGTAATATTGAATTTTATATCATCTAATATAATATGGAAAGAATAGATGGCGCCACTTTACAGCCTTCTATTTAAATGGTCGATATTTTTGGGAGTTTTGTATTTTTACCAAAAATCTTTGTAAATAAATAAAAACCCGATTTTTTTAAATAAATTTCAAACATTGTATGATAGTTTCATGTACTTATCACCAATTTTGTGATAAAAGAAGGGCAAGATAGTGTAAATGAGTTTAATCTTATCCTAAGATTGTGGTTGTACATTAAAAAGTAAAAATTTTTATAACTGCTTTTTAGGCATATACTTTTCACTAATAATAAACATTCATGAGACAGAATAACAGTGATTAAAAATGTTTTGTAACCTTTGGTACCTAGGTATTCATTGTAACAGTAACCGTTAATCCGTTAAATATTATGTGTCTACAGTATGTCGAGCTTAAAAAGTTGATAATGTAAGTTTAAGAAACCAAAAATATAATTTCTTTTGAAACAAATACAGAAAAAGCAAAAAGGAACTTTAACATAAAATTGTACTTTCTTTTATTCAATTAGATGGACCTGTATATATTAAAATATGCCTGGTCTGCCCAGTAATTCATAATTTTGATCCTTTAAAAGAATGTACTAAATTATTAAATGAAATAAAAGTAACTAAATGTAAACCGCATTTCTTTTTAATAATCCACAGAAATACACAAATATTGTGGAAATCATCTAAAAGATAGTTAAGATTGCCTTACTTTTCGCACTGCTATTTCCTATGAAATTTTCATTTTCTATTATTCATAATTGATATATTATTTTTTATTCGGTTACCTAACGTTACGTCTCATAAGAAGCACCTAATTTAAATATAAGAAATACTTACCTAAAGTAAAAAATGCAGGGTATGTTACCCTTAGATTTGCAAGACAAAATCATACAACCTCTAGTCATTTTGTTACGATATTATAAGTAACAAACAATAAACATAAAATTATAGTCACCATTTAATAAACACTAATTACTAAAATAAGAAGGTTTTTATCAATCCAAAAAACTTCTGCAGCCACAAAATATAATCACACAAAGCAAAACAATCGAAACTAATACGGCTCTCATAATGTGTTGCCTAACTACACACTGATTTATCCGTTTGTAAATAGGCAACACATTAAATTATTTCGTGGAATTTCGTTATTGCGCAAAATCGGCGGGGCCAACTCTGACAGTTATTTTTATACTGGGCTGGACATTTTTTGATCGAATGGGCCATAGCATTGGGCTTCCATACACCTTTAAACTTCCTTGACTTTACCGCAATCATACTTGCTCCGAGCTGTTCACCTGTTTTGTTTCATTTTGAATGAACAGCCAGTTTTACTCTTTGTAAAAAATTTTAAAATTTTTTTATTTGCCAAAAAAAATTTTT